>CAUYON010033701.1:0-15601 GCA_963573935.1 Arctocebus calabarensis
AGGTAATAAAAAAAGACCCAAGTTTCCTTGATTATTATGAACTATAACAATGAAAACTTAAGCATTCAAATAAGTTTCTTGGAAAATTCTTCAGTCAAAAATTTTGATGGAGACTTTACCTCTTACACGTTTACATGGATGGAGCTGGAACATATTCTTCTTAGCAAAGTATCTCAAGAATGGAAGAAAAAGTATCCAATGTACTCAGCCCTACTATGAAACCAATTTATAGCTTTCATATGAAAGCTTGGGCCAATTATAGCCTAAGAATATGGGGAAAGGGAAGAGGGAGGGGAAGGAAGGGAGGAGGATGAGTGAAGGGAGGGTAATTGGTGGGATCATGCCTACAGTGCATCTTACAAGGGTACACATGAAATTTACTAGGTGTAGAATATAAATGTCTTAACACAATAAATAAGAAAATGCCATGCAGGCTATGTTAATTAGTTTGATAGAAACATGTCAAATTGTATATAAAACCAGCACATTGTACCCCATAATTGCATTAATGTACACAGCTATGATTTAATTTAAAAATAAATTAGAAATTGACTTTGGAAATTTGTGGAAATTTAGAAATTTACCTTGATCTGGCATTTTCTGATTTCAATTTCTCCTTCTTCCTTGAATGAGAGACACGAGAGGTTTCTTAGTTGGCTGATTTGTTTTTACTAACAAGTAAAAATAAAATCCCAACTTTGGCCTGCCTCTTAATGTATCATGTATATGTGTACATTGCAATAGAGTAAAAAGGTACAGGGAAAGATACACTGCATGGTCATGGCTCATTCTCCCAACAGTCAAAAAGTGTTTTTTAAATAGGTAACTGATGGTCTTTCAATATTTTGCTTGGATAAATACAATAAGCTGACTAATTATTTGGAAGAATTATAAAATGAGATGCAGAGAATTCAGAGATCATCCACGGTGAATGAGACTGTATGTCCCAAGGCATTTGCTCTTGAGTATGTGAAGTAAATTTTAGATTTAGTTTATTATCATCTCTAAAATTAATAATGGCTTTTTACATGACAAAATGCTCTTTACATTATAGATAATGAGCATTGGTTTTCACCAACAGAAAGAGGAGGAATGAGAAAAAAAGATTTCATTCATCTGAATAGAGTGATTAGATGTGCCAATTTGTACAGCTTCCCCCAAATAATGGGGAATATGTTCTGAAAAGAACAACTTACTAATTGTTACAGATATCTTTAAAGTGGCACACTGAATTCAATTCTGAAGGAAAGGACCCAATTTAGTATTTGAAAGTATTTTAAGGGGTGGAGCATACATTTGGAGGATAGGTGGAGGAAGAGTAATTGTTGGGATCACACCTTCCATCTTATAAGGGTACACATGAAATTTATTATGTGTAGAATATAAAGGTCTTAACACAATAAATAAGAAAATGCCATGAAGGCTATGTTAGCCAGTTTCGTGAAAACATTTCAAATTGTGTATAAAACCAGCACATTGTACCCCATGATTGCATTAATGTACACAACTACGGTTAATAAAAAGAAATAAAAGGGAAAAAAATGAATTTGAATTTGAAATTCTGTTCTATCATTTACAAGCTGTGTGACCTTAGACCAGTCACTTAAGGATTCCATATCTCAGTTTTTCTGTTATAAGGGAGGGAGGGTAGTAAAAATGACTTCTGTGCATGTTTGTTATATGATTTAATGAATTAATTTGCAGCACTTGATGTATGATCACAGCTTACACAAAAAGGAACTTACATTTAGTCCTCATAAATTCACTATTATAAAGGAGTTATTAGTATTTTAGTTCTTTAGGAAAAAAAAATGAGCAACAAAGATGTTACGCCACATGCCCAAGGGCACACAGCTACTAAGCTGTGGGAACAAGATTTAAACTCAGCAAATCTGGCTCTAGAAATCATGTTTTGTACTGTCTCTCTGAATTACTAGGACAGTTTTCTTACTGTAAGTATGCTCACAAAGGCATAAAAGCAGAGTGATGGTGACACACAAGTCAGGGCTTGCTTCAGGAGGACCTTTTGACATTTCTGAAAGGATGGACCTTTATAATACTATTATCCTCTTGAGAGAAAGAGGTAATATATTTAGTAACTCTCTCTAGGATTGTATCAATAAGTACAATCATTAGTCACTTCTCTTTCCTATTCTGTTATAAAGCAACCCTCACCTCAGAGAATTAAAGCTAAATATAGTGTTTCAATTAAAAAAAAAATAGGACAATACTCCCTATGTTATTCCTAAGGTTTAACTTTCTCTTGTTTTGTTTGATTTTTTGGTAGCAACATGATATGACAGTTGTTGACCTTTATCTCCTGAGTAAGATAGTGTTTGGCAGATTTCTCCACTATAAAGTTTCTCTTCCACCTACCCTCTATCCCCCATTTTCTGTATACTATGCTCAGGCTAAACCCACAGAGTACAAAGTTATGTTCCCGCTCCTTGAGGGTAGAATATCGACATAAATGTTTGGAATACACAGATTTGTTTCCTCCTCCTCCTCATGTACTAATTTATTCAATTATTCATTTACATCAGCATGGACTCACAGATATTTATTTTATATCTTTAATTACAATGGGCATGCCTTTTTAATGTGCAGACTACAACAGTTCAACATCTACCAACTTGATGTGGGATTCTCAAACAACATTATGAAGCCCTACTGGGAGATGATGCTACATAAGTTTTTGCAATTCTGCCGAACTTTCAAGCAGAAATACTGTACTAATTCAGGGTTCTCCAGAGAGACAAAACTACTAGGATAAATAAGCAGATCCATAGAGGGGATATATGTTAGGAGCCTTGACACATACAATTACAGAGTATGGAGACCCAGCAGAGCCAGAAGCAAGGCTCAGTCCAAGTCCAATGTCTCAGATCTAAGGAAGCCAGTGGTGTAACTCTCAGTCTGCAGCGAATGTCCTGAAGAGGCCTTCTCTGTAATTGCTGGTGCAAGTTCCAGAATCCAAAAGTTGGAGAACCTGGAGTTCTGATGTCCAAGGGGAGGCAAAGAAGGGTGTCCTAGGTCTAAGAGAGAGAAGGAGAAAATCCACTTGTCTCCTCCCCTTTTGTTCTCTCAGGGCACCCAGCTGATTGAATGGCTCTTTTCCACATTGAGAGTGAATCTCCCCCAGGCAGTACACTGATTCACATGCCAATGACCCCCTAAACACCTTCAAAGGCACAGCTATAAATATCCATTCATCTATTTAGATATCTCTTACTCTAGTCATGTGGACACCTAAAATTTATCATCACAGACATTTACTCCCATTTTGCTTTGTACTACATTTCCAGGGATGTTTGGACAATAAACAGCCTTAATGACAGAGATGGTATCTTCCTCAGAAGCCAGAAACAGGTTTGTTCACTGCCTTATAGAAAAATATTTGAGTTCCCTATGGTAAAGATTGCTCAGATATGATTCAAATCCACTGTGCGTGCAGCATCTATCCAAGGTCCATCCAGGGCAAGGCTCATGTTAACTGTTCTGTGTTGAGAAGCAAAGGCTTTGCCTTTGATGCTGTGTTCTAATGTCTTCACTCACGTTGCAAAAACAATGTCATCAGGCCTTGTTAGCTTGCAAGCAAGGTGAAATCTTGGGTCCTTCAAAATTCTAAACAACCCCCAACAAAAGACCAAAATAATATGTAAATGCTTATGAACAAATACGTCTGCTCCCATGTCATAGCTTTAATGTACTTTCTATTCAGCCTCAACTTCCTCCCCCTGCCTGCCTTGGCTGATGGCGACTATTCTCAGAATCACTTGCACAAGTCTCAGCTTTGGCCTGCCTGGTGCTGCACCTTTACGGAGTCGCTGTCTATGCCACAGGCACTGTCTCTTTTTGCTCATAGAGCTCCCACTACCTGGATGTGAGACCAGTGCTTGGGAATGAGAAGCAGCAGAGAAAGCATCTCCCTCCCCAATTCCATGAGCCACACAATCTGATACATGAGCCCAGACCCACTGGTGTAACCTAAAATGCAAGATCACTGCCACTGGGACATGCCTCCCTTCTCTGCACTGAGGTTTTGAAAATATTTGGGAAGAGTCTGACTAAATATACCCATAATGCTTATAGATATATCTTACTCAGTCTATAGGTTTTTCTCAAAACAAAGTAAAAAAATGCCATCCAAAATTGGCCAATGACACAAAAAGCATAATATTCTTTCTTTAAATAGGAAAAAAAAAAAAGGTCAGGCAAGGCTCAATCCATTGGCTCCTGTTCTCAATGGCAATCTCCTCTCAGCCTGCAAGAGCTCAGTCTCCTCTCAAGGCAGATTGTGTGGCTTCAAGATGGCTGCAAATAGCTGCCAGAGCTAGATGCTGTCTCATTTTCTCATTTATATTTGTGAATGAAAGACACTTTGTCTCCCCACTACCACTGCAAAGCAAAAACCATTGGCTTCACTTAATTGTCTTGTGTCTGTCTTAAACCAGTCACTTGGACACTTGGACAAGGGCATTAGCTTCTAAAGACTATTTAAATCAGCCAGGTTGTGTGTATACTTCCATGGAAACCATTGGCAGATACATCATGACACAATGGGACATGCCTCTAATGAATACTGGGCAGTCAAAGGTAGTTATTTCGTGATAGAAGTGACTGTCAGTAGGAACTCAGGAGGCTTGGTCTGCTACTAACAAGCCATTAATCTGTAGTCCCTCATTCAAACAAACCAGCTCTAAATGACCACATTCATGAGATTGGGATGGTAATTCCTGAACTCCATTTATACACACACACATACAGACACATACCCCATCAGGGCTCATAGTGCTGATCAAGTCATCCATTGAAGGTAAAAATAAATTGGGAACAGTGAAGCATTATATGCATTTTACCTCCCCTGTAGCATGAAAATGTATTCCACATTTGTCAGCTCTAATTTTAAAGACCAACTGCTCATAAATTATCTAGTTATCATCAGTCAGCTTCAAATATTGCAGCATGAAAAGGTTTTTGTTTTGTTGGGGGTTTTCTCCTCCCCCAGCCCCACGCTTTCACTGTCCTTCTGAAATCTCCTGCAATTATCACATAATTTCTACTTGGGCAGTAAAATCTGTTTCTTTAAAGCTGAGGGACCAATTATTTAAAGCTCACCACACACACAAAGAGACAACATGCTTATGGATGAGATGGGGAGAAGGAAGTATCAGTCAATATTATAATGTCAGGCCCACAGGAGAAAATAAATATAAGGTGCTTTGATAACTCTTTCCTTCCAAGTATCAAATGCTCTTAAAGTTTCTTACCAAAATCACTCTTTATCTTTCCTATTAGATAAGGTATTGGTGTTAGCCAAGAAAGTAATGGTTTTGTATGTGTAGCCCAATAAATAGAACTTAAATTTTATTATCAAACATATTGCGTGCTGCAATAAAAGTGATCTATGCTCCTGAAGCCCATTCAGCACATAGAAAAATGCTCAAGAGCCAAGATGGGTGTTTGTCAACCTCTTGGAAAGGCAGCTCTCCACAGACGGAAACATCAGCTACCAGAATGCATTCTTCTTTCACTCTCAAATACAAAATCAGTTCCAATTGAAAATGCTTTAGAGAACATGCTATGCAAATGGAATGGATTTAGCATTTACTGAATGAATCAAATCTGGACTCAGTGTAGGAGCCTGGATCTGGAACCACAAACTGAAACCTGAAGATTAATTTCATTAACTTCTTAAAAGTTCTTAATCTTTGCAATCATCAGGCACGTTTCTCTTCAAAGTTAGACGTTGCACTCTGGCGGCCGATGGGGGCATTCTTGCCTATAGATGTGCATTGTTTTTTAAGAAATAAAATAAAAATTGAACTAAAAATAGCAGCTGCTTCTGTAGACGCAGCGGAAGCCCAGGCAGGATGGCCTCCTGATGGTAGGTTGAGTGTCAGTGGTAGTTTATCTATGTGCCTGTTCTTGTTGGGATATTTTACAGATAAAAAAATTACTCTAAACCTATCTTACAAAGAGGAGAGGAAGGAGAGAACATAGAAAAGGAAGGGAGCTGATTTTTTTGTAGAAGTAAAGGATACAGCTTCAATTGCCTGGGGGTTCTCCCCACAAAGTATTCACCCAGGCCAATTCTTTCAAGAGTTTTCCCTGCAAATTACTTCTAGTATTTTTATAGTTTCATGTCTTAAGTTTAAATCTTTAATCCAGTGTGAGTCTATCTTCGTTAGTGGTGAAAGGTGTGGGTTCAATTTCAATCTTCTACATTTTGCCAGCCAGGTCTCCCAGCATCATTTGTTAAAAAGGGAGTCTTTTCCCCACTGACTATTTTTAATTGGCTTGTTGAAGATCAAAAAGATATCTGTACCAGATTGTTTATTGCAGCTCAATTCATAATTGCTAAGTCATGGAAGAAGCCCAAGTGCCCATCGATCCATGAACAGATTAATAAATTGTGGTACATGTATACCATGGAATATTATGAAGCCTTAAAGAAAGACGGTGACTTCACCTCTTTCATATTTACATGGATGGAGATGGAATACATTCTTCTTAGCAAAGTATCTCAAGAATGGAAGAAAAAGTATCCAATGTATTCAGCCCTACTATGAAGCTAATTTATAGCTTTCATATGAAGGCTATAACCCAATTATAGCACAAGAAGACAGGAAAGGGGTAAGGGAGGGAAGGGACGAGGGAGAGTGGGTGGAGATAGGATAAATGGTGTGGATCACACTTATGGTACATCTTAGAAGCGACAGGTGAAACCTACTAAATGCAGAAAACAAATTTTTCACACAATAAACGAGAAAATCCCATGAGGGTTATGTCAAATAGTTGGATGAAAATATTTCAGATTGTATATGAAGCCCACACACTGTATCCCATGATTGCACTAATGTACACAGCTATGATTTAGTAAAAAATAAGAAAGAAAGAAACAAACAAACAAACAAAGAAACAAAGAAAGAGGAAAGAAAGAAAGAAAGAAGTAAAAGGATACAGAGTGTTCTTAGTGTCACACTAGTGTCTCCATACTCAGGGACATGGGAAATTGTAGCTAAATGTACTTTGATCACCCAAATATTCATTATAAACATTTTACAAAAAATCTATAAAATATTTACAAAATATTCTCTATGCCCTGGCCACCTCTTTATAAAATTTTGTAATAAATAATTTGAAAATAAAGGGATATTTAACGCCAGTTTCTCATTTCTCCACATATGGTGACTTTAGGGAGACTTTTGGGACACTGTAAATGCTATTTTTAGTAAGCAATTTCTTTTAGAAAATGAATGCCTTGAGGAAAGTGCATCTTCAGCTTGATCATCTCATTTATATTAACTTTTTGGCCCTCTAAGTAACTTAAGTTTGCAATTGTTGTGCTATTTAAACCAAAATTTAAGCGAAAGTTGTCCTCATTCCATACCTGGCATGCAACTTGTAGTTTCTTTCCTTTTATTCATGTGGTTCTCAGTACTTCCTTCCCTTCATCGTCTTACATTGAAAGATCCTTCACAAACCTTTCCTCTTTGAAGCAACAGTAAACATGAGGACTTTTCACATTGTTATGGTTTGAAGCTCCCCTGCAAAAACCATGTCGAAACAGAATCTCTAATGCGGCAGTGTTGAGAGGCGAGGCCTTTAAGATTTGATTGCATCATGAGGTCAGCCTCCTGATGGCTTCATCCATTCACAAATTAGTGGGTTAATGAATGAGTGGGTTGTTAAGGGAGGGGGACTGGTGGCTTTATAAGAAGAGGAGGCGGGCTCTACATTTGCACAAGAGCATGTTCAGTCCCCTTGCCATGTAATACCGTGTGTCATCCAGGATTCTACAGAGTCCCCAATAGCAAGAAGGAGCTCCTCAAATGTGGGGCCTTGGCTGTGAATTTCTCACCCTTCATAAGCGAGAGAAATAAACTCATTTCATTTTCTTTATAAATTACCCATTGTGAGGTATTCTGCTCTAAGAAAATGGACTAAGACATTCATATAGGTGACTTCTGTGTTATTTAAATTTTAGTCTTACCATATCATGACCATTTTAAACTCCAGAGAACTAATCTTTACTTGTTCTCTGCTTCCTACATGCTTTGTGCATGCCCAATATCCTTCAGTTGATTTCCTAATTGATTTTTATCCAAGCATCAATGAATAGAGATGTTATCAAGTTCCAAAGCTGGGCTGGTAAGTTTAGAGCCCAGGAGTTACTCAGCATAAATTCTTTCCTCCTTTCTTTCCTGATTTCTCCTCCCTTCTTCCTACGCAAATTGGAACAAAACCCAGACACTAAAGCACTCTGAACCCACATCTTGCACCAGTCTGGTAAATCAACTCTACCCAAACAAGTAGGTATGGTATGAATTTTCTTTTATGATAGACAATACAACGAGTGGCTGAAAATGTGTAAACATATAAATCAACCAGAGAAAACCTATCTTTAGGAATATATACTGCTCGGTATATTTTGAAAACATTCAGCAGAAAGATAATGACAAAGAGGTTTCACTAGAAAATTCCATTTTATTTCCATGGCTTCTTGAGTGGCTAAGTTATAAATATTTGAGTTTGGAGGCGTTCTTCTTTACACGTGGCCTGCTATGGTTGGTATCTGTTTTTTTGATAATATAATGTCAAAAAGAAGTTGCCAAGTTCATCCTTTAGTAAGGCACATTCAATAATTCTCATCTTTTGCTGAAGGTGTTTGCTTGGGAAAAGAGTCTGCACATCTCATAAGAATAAGAACTTCACAGAACTCATAGATCTCATTTAACTCTCTGATCTAGAGAATAATGCCATCTTGCTTACTATATTGGGACATTTGGGAAGATTTTACACATATCCCCTGGTTCCAAACAGGAATCATTGACATGTGAAAAAAAAGGAAAAAAAAAAAAAAAAGAGTATCATCAAGGACCTCCCAAAAAGTTTGGAGTTTCGTTGTGTGTGATTTCTTTTTATTCTTGTTTTACTCAAGCTGGTTTGCCTACTCCATAAGCATATGCACCATATGTGAGCAAAGACTGTTAAAAAGCTCTTTTAAACAGAAATCCCAAGAAGGAAGAAATGAAACTAAACAGAAAGAAAATAAAATTAGCAGTTCTTTGCAATATGTGTTTAGAAAAGAAGGCTGACAAGAAAAGATTAATGTTCATGGTAGATGCACGATACATTTACAAGGAGGGGGGAGTTGAAAAGATAAATTTAAAATTACGTTACTTTTAAGAACACAGGTCTCTAAATTAGACGCAAGAATAAACAGAAAGACCTACTGCCTTGTTTTTTCTGTTAGTTGCATTTGACGTGGGATCATCTGGTAGAATAAAATAAACATTTCAATTGAAATCATCTGACATTTTCCTTTGTTTCTTAACATATTGAAGATGTGCAACCTATGTACATAGATTTAAAAATCCAGAAGAAGCTAGGTTTTATCTAACAGCTCAATAGATCAAGACTTTTCGTGTTTTTTGTCTGATGGTCAGAGACCATAATGCAACTCAATACATTTCATTCGAGCTTATTAAAAGAGAGAAGAGAAAAATCAATACTTAAGAGATATGCAGAAGATGCATAGTGCTCGGCACTGAGTAGGCACTCCTTAAGTGAGTTTGAAACGAATTTTAGATGTGTAAGTTAATATTATTGTAAATGCTTGTTATTTGAGAAAACAGTCTTTTTCCTAGTTATCATTGTGTGATACAATTAATAAATTCAGCTTAAAGTTGGAAATTGAATAAAGACCACTGACATCACCAAGAAATGTGAGGCAGAGATAAACATACAGTTTTTCCAAGGTTTCCTAAGTGAGGAAAGAATGAGCACCAAAACAGACAGATTCTCACAATTCCAGTCTACATCTGGTCTTATCTACTTGTTTCCCTAATTATCTCAAAATACTAAGTAGAGAATAACAAAAAACAAAGAAAAAAAAAAGTAGAAAACAAAAACACACATAAGAGATTGTTAATGTTTGAATGTTCTTTGTTCCCTGCAAAATGCATGTTGAAACTGAGTTTCCAGTGCAACAGTATTAAGAGGTGCGGCCTTCAGTGGGTTATTGAATCCTGAGGGCTCTGCCCAAATGAATAGGATTAGGTGCCCTTAGAAGAGGGCTGAAAGGAGGGAATTTTCCCCTCTCCACACCTTCTATTCTTTCTGTCATTGGAGGGCACCTTGTTCTTCTACTCAGGAGGTGCTGCAGCAACAAGGGGCCACATCGGAAGTAGGGAGAGCAGTCAGTGCTCACCGGACAACTGAACCTCTTGGCACTTCGATCATGAACTTCACAACCTACAGAACTGTGAGAAAATAAATTTGTGATTTTTATAAATTACTTATTCTCAGATTCTGTGTTTTAGCTGGACTAATGTACTAATACAGAAATTATGTTTGCAACTAGCTTTGTTGTTTTCCCCAACCCCAATAACAGCTGGACCACAGAGTAAAGAGCTGCATGTCTATAAAATATTGGACACCAAGCTGCTTCTCTGTGCGGCTGGATATGAGTAAGAGTGCAAGCGTGGAGGCCAGACTTCCTGAACTCAAATGTATCTGCATCATTGCAGCAGCCTTCTCTTTCTGTGTGGTAAATACCACTATCCTAGTGGTAGAAAACACCACACGTGTATTGTTTTTTTCAGCTTCTGTGGTTGAAGAGTCCAGGCACAGCACTGCTGAACTCAGAGGCCACAATCAAGGGTACAACGAGGCTATGTTATTATCTGAAGCCCAGACACCTCTCCCAACATCTTTCATATTGCTGGCAGAATCTAATTTCTGTGCCAATAGAGTTTATGGTGGCTCGCTTCTTTAAAGTCAGCAAGTTAGTGTGGGGACACCAACATAATTTCACCTTTAATTTCACCTCAAAATCTACTTATTAAAGACCTAAATTAAACTGGCAAATCCCTTTATCAATGCCATATTACTTTACTTAGAAGCAAGTCATAGGTTTCACCAACACTTAAGGAGGAAGAATTGTACAAAGGTATGACTCACTGGGAGACTCACCTTAGAGTCTGCCTGCACCCACTTCTTCCAACACACTCAATTTTGGGCAATGCTAACTTATCTGAAGCTCCTATTTCCAAATTTCTAAAACTGAATTACCTCCTTGGATTGCTTTGAGCATTAAATTAAGGCGTGGGAATATAGCACAGTATGATTAGAAGAGATACTTAGAATGTGTTAGGTACTGTTTTCCATGGGTATATATTGTGCAAAAGATAAATGAATGATTGTAAACCAGTTTAGAGCTTCCTTGAATTATTTTGAACATAGTAAAACCATGTATAATGAAGAGTGTATACATATGTGTGTTTATGTGTGCAGATGTGCTTATGCATATATAATATATTTTATATGTATATCCATTGGTATGAATATATTCACCTATCCCTCACAGATATAGGAGGTATTTTCACTAAATCTAGATTTTCAGGTCCTGCTTAGAAAATGATTATAAGTAGAGAGTGTATTAAATTAGTAAATTCCACCCTCTTTCATTACTAACCAAAAAGTCCTTCAAATAAGGGATAAAACTTCAGTCATAAGAATCCAGTAAATCAAGGTGTTTCCCAAATTGTGGTCCCTACAACTCTTATTTGGAATAAGAACTACGTGTATTAGGTCTTGAAAGAATCAGTCAGAGAAGTCTACGAATTTGGGTTTAAATATTTTCAAGTTTCTTTATTTCGAGCAAAATTTCTAAAATATTGTTTAACCTGCACCCACTTTTCCCCTTATAAACTCTTCTAGGGTTCCTAATTCTCAGAAGACCCACCAGGACAATTTGGGCTGGATTTCATCTCAAAAGGAAAATCATTACACACAAGCCCTTGATTATAACTGTTTTCCCTGTATACTTCCTGCCTATTTGCATGTCTCCTCTTGTGTACCAGATGTAGTCCATAAGAAATTTCACTTCATTTTCACAATGCCACAATGAGATAAATAATCCAGATTTCATTTTGTGAGGTCTCATGGAGGCTATTCCACATAGTCATGTTCCACTCTTCATAGGAGTCAGCTGTTGAACTCAAGTCTTCCCAATTCTATGTAATTTTCATCATATTGTTGATGACCTTCTACGCTGAAAGACATGTTTAGTGTGGCCTTCAGCTGAAATATGGCAAAAAAGAGCACGCACAGCTAATTAAAGTATTAGCCTTTGCTCAGGAAAATGGCATGAAAAAAATACTTTGAACTCTTAAATTGCAAATACAGGCCTTGGTAAGAATTTTATGCATACTGAATTCACTATGTAGCTAATAACATTTTAATGTGTTTTCAATACATTTCCATATGAATGAGGCTTGGCATGATTGCCCTTGCAATAACGAGGAAAGAGTGGGAAAAATTAGTTCACTAAGTAAACACATCTTCAATTTTCAAATCGCATTATATAGTAAAATAAACTATGTTTTAAAATTTTTTTTCAACTCAGGCCTAATGGGAAGGAATATGCTTACATATCTAAAAATAGAAAGTCTACTACTTAACATGTGTGTATGATGAAAGGGGCAGTAGCTCAGACATTTTCTCTGAGCCAAAATAAAAATGAAAAAGGTAGCGTGCTAATAAGTTTTTAAAAATTGCATTTTGTCTAAATCATTGTTATCATTCTAGATTTACTCTTTCTGGAAATGTCTTACCCACTTAAAAATAGATCATTTGTCATAGTCAAAACTTTTGGAAGTCTCACCATGTTGTAAGACCCAGGTATTCCAAGCATGATGTAGAAAATAAGACACAGGTCTACAAATAGAAAGAAATGGAAATGAAAAGAAAGGCAAGGGAAATAAGACACTATAAACAAGACAAGTTCTTATGTTTACCATTATCCCCCAAACACCTGAATACATTTGCCTTTCACAGCTTTATTTTACCATCCAAGAATTCACCAAAATGTACATTTGACTTTCATGTTTCATCTCTACGATGTCTCCTCCCTGTTTTCTCTGTGGGCATCTTCTTGTCCACATTCACTTGGAACAATCAATGTAAAAGTTGTGTGGTCAACTAAGCACAAGATTGTTTATTCCAGGCCCTGGATTAACCACGGAAATTTGAATTTGTCCCATGCCAGGAACAGTCATGTTATCTTTCATGATATTTTTCAAATATTTAATTATCCCCAAATGTATTGTATAGAATTTCTTCTTTTCCAACATTTATTTTATTTATCTAAGTGAATCATTATGTGAGGTATTTTAAGATGAAGAAATAAAGAATAATTTTAGTAAATATGTATTTGATTATAGTGTGCATTAACCTAGCTCTTGCCCCCTAAGATCATCATTGTTCAACAGGAATTTCTGGTATGAAGGAAACATTCTACTCTGTCCAATAGAGTAGCTGTTAGCCATAGGTGATTACTGACCACCTAAAATGAGACTAGGATATAAAAGTAACTCTATTTTTCATAAATTGTATTTACCTTTAGTTAACTACAAAGAGCCATATATGTGCTGGCCACCATGTTGGGAAGCACAGAAATATACTTGTCCTATTCTTCCATTAATACCACCCTTTTCCCCATCAACCCATGAATGGATTAATAAACTGTGGTACATGTACACCATGGAATATTATGCAGCCTTAAAGAAAGATGGAGACTTTACCTCTTTCGTGTTTACATGGATTGAGCAGGAACATATTCTTCTCAGCAAAGCATCTCAAGAATGGAAGAAAAAATATCCCATGTACTCAGTCCTACTATGAAGCTAATTTAAAGATTTCATATGAAGGCTATAATCAAACTATAGCACAAGAATATGGGAAAGGAGGGGAGGAGGGAGGTTGGGGTGGAGGAAGGGTAATTGGTGGGGCCACGCCTATAGTGCATCTTAGAGGGGTACAGACGGAACTTACTAAATG
Source organism: Arctocebus calabarensis (assembly GCA_963573935.1). NCBI lineage: Eukaryota > Metazoa > Chordata > Mammalia > Primates > Lorisidae > Arctocebus > Arctocebus calabarensis. Next base: position 13,849 of record CAUYON010033701.1, read on the forward strand.
CAGAATACAATGTTTTCATACAATAACTAAGAAAATGCCATGAGGGCTACGTTGAGTAGTTTGATGAAAACATTTCAGACTGTATATGAAAGCAGCACATTGTGCCCCTTGATTGCACTAGTGTACGTAGCTATGATTTAATATATATAAAAAGAGGTTTAGGGAGGCAATGAGAAAACACACCCAATTGACACTTGACTCCATACAGTGTCAGTTTATTTTAAAAGACAAATTACTCCAACAAATGAGCAAATTTCAGGGGCAGAGGAAACCAGAGGAGCTAAAAACAAGTGCTTCCAAAGTGGTCAGACTGGCCACTTCAGAAAAGACTGCCCCAGCAGCACCACTGGCTGGGCAAGCCACCTGGCCCCTGTCCAGAATGCAAGGGTGACCACTGGAGGGTGGCCTGTCCCCAGAGGCAAAGGCTTTCTGAGACAGTGACCCCATTGGAACCCAAACTAGACTGAGGGTGCCTGGGGCAAATTCTCATGGCTCCAGCTTGTGTCATCACCCCTCAAGAGCCCCAGATTCGCCTTGTAGTGGAGCACCAGGAGATAAAATTTCTTTTGGACACTGGAGCAACCTTTTCTGTACTTCTCTCTAGCCCTGGTCTTTTATCCCCCAAATCCATAACTATACAGGGGGTGTATGGAAAGCTGGTTACCAAATTTTTCTCCCAGCCTTTAAGCTGCAATTGGAATGACTTGCTGTTCTCTCATGCCTCCCTAATCATGCCTGAAAGAACGGCTCCCTTTTGGGGGAGGGACAAACTAACTAGAACAGGAAATTTTCCCTCCTGGAGATCTAGTCATGATCAAAACTCTTCCCTCTAATTCACCTTCCCTAACCCCAACTTGGGAAGTCCCCTGTCCTGTTATCTTGTCTTCTTCTACAGCTGTTGAAGTTATAGGAGTCGATTCCTGCATACATCATTCACGAGTAAAATCCTGGAACCCTCCATCTTCAATGGAGGCAGACAGTGAAGACAGCCAACCACAGACCACCTACACTTGTGAGCCAAAAGAAAGTTTGAAGTTATCATTCAGGAACCAGCAAAAAAATTCCTAATATGATTTTCTTTTAGCATCACTGAATAAGTGCTTCTGACCTGATGCTGCTCTACCTTTGCCTATTACTGATTATACTAATGAGATTTGTGTTTTCCAGAAATGTCATCAAGCCACACGCAATAAAGATGGTTCCAGTCCATGAACCCCTGTATTACTCTCCCTCTAGAGAAACCCTAACTGCCCACTTCTATCTTCGCCTGATTCAGCAGGAAGCAGTTAAATTGAGTCTTCACCCCTTTTCCCTAACAGCAGTTGGAGTTTCTATTCAGAGAGGGAGAAATGATGCAGGACATTTGGCACCCTGGCCACCTCAGTAGAGCTGGCGGACCTGCCGCCTCCTCCTTGGTGGTGTTGGTGCTATAGCAGTCAGCTGAAGAACCAGAGGGCTCGATGACTGGCAAGGAGGGGACCTCCAACCCCTACCGGAGGCTCCAATAGCCAAAAAGGCCGGACAACTGCTGAGGAGTCACCTGTGCTTCGGTGTCTCCTTCACTTTGCACTTGGGACTATATGTGGAACCCCCATTCCCTATGCCTAGGTCAATTTCATGTGAATTTCCTGGGCCTCAATTCCATGAATGGACTGTGTCCATTCATTGTTGCATTCATTCACTTTGCCCCAGAGGGGACTGTGTTCGTTCATTGATACATTCATTCACCTTCCAAATAAATAAATTAATTAAT
>CAUYON010033705.1:0-29637 GCA_963573935.1 Arctocebus calabarensis
GTTGTGGCAGGCGCCTGTAGTCCCAGCTACTTGGGAGGCAGAGGCAGGAGACTCGCTTGAGCCCAGGAATTGGAGGTTGTTGTGAGCTGTGATGCCACAACACTCTACCCAGGGTGACAGCTTTTGAGGCTCTGTCTCAAAAAAAATATATATATATATACAGTGAGATATGATGTCCTGATTTGAAATACACTTTTAAAAAGAAAACATGTAATTATTTACAATACCCCCAGGGAAACTTTTAGAGCAAATGGAAACTATTCTTGGCCTTATAAAAACAATAAGGTGTGAGGAGACAAAGAGAGACCAGTGTGAATATTACTAGATAAGTTAAAAGATATGGTTAAACTAAGAATCTTAGAAGAAGAAATTATCTGGGAGATAATGCAAAGATTTGATCAAGCAATCTCATTACCGGGTATTTATATGAAAGAAAGTAAGTTATTTTGTCAAAAAGATGCCTGCACTGGAAGGTTTAATGCAGCACAATTCACAGTTGCAAAGCCATGGAATCAACCCAAGTGTTCCTCAATTCATGAGTGATAACATCATGTCATATTTGTGCACCATGGTATATTACTGCACCATACAAAGAATGAATTAATGCTTTCTGCAACAATTTGGATGAAACTGGAGACCATTAGCCTATGTGAAGTGTCCAAAGAAAGGAAAAATACCACAGGTGCTTCTATTAAATTGGAATTAACTGATGAGTACACAAATGTACGGAAGTAAAACTCCATGGAAATAAACACACATAAATAATCCAAAGATATATATATGTGTATATATTTTGTTCTTAATTTTTTTTTTTTATTGTTGGGGATTCATTGAGGGTCCAAGGAACCAGGTTAATTATTTCTCCTTTCCCAGATATGTGATATTTTACTACCTTATCACCCCTTATCACTTTGTTTCTGCTTCTCCAGGGTTTTTCACATTTGCTGATGCAAATTCACACCATATTTCAACTGTTCTCCAACTACACAATACAGCAGATGTGGACCCACATCCTGCTATGACTTTTCAGGCATATATATGTCCACATATGAAGGATGCGTTTTTCTCCAAAATAATGTCTCTTGTCAAACCTAATGAAATGCAATACATCTTCAAATGTGACATGCCCCACAAATTTGGTTAATTTAATTTTATCAATGACAAAGCAGCAAATAAATAAATATACCAAATACCTCAATAATTGTATATTACATATAAGTATTGAAATATCATTTTACAGTCCCCATAATATACACAGTTGCTATGTATCAGTAAAAATGATCTTTGAATTTAAGAAAAAGATATCTATAGAGTTTACTGGAAAAATAAAAAGAAGATTTTACCAATTGCCTTTTACGTAACTTATACTCCATCAATATGTAAATACATGTATTATGTAATAAGATTTTTCAGTGCATTCTAACTTTTCAATAGTTCATGCTACTGGAGGATAAAAGTATAAAAATATTAATTGGAAAATATGTAAATTCAACTATACATATATTTGTATATTTTCATAAGTGATATGTATATGTGTGTGTATATATATAAATATGTATAAATCATTTAAATTATAATACTGAAACAAGGTCATTAATCCCAGATCTGTGAGACATTTTAAATGATATATAATATTCTGAAGAGGTGAATAAATTTCTCTACTATCAACTACTAAAGAGAGATTTGCTGTCTGCAAGGTACTTTCACTGTTTTATCACATATATCTCTTAGAGATTATACAAACAAGAAATACATATTATTTATCTTTGATGATTAAATTATCATTATTAAAATTGTACAACATGATTGCTATGTTTATTATTATTTTTTTTTTGAGACAGAGTCTTACTATGTTGCCCTTCATAGAGTGCTGTGGCATCACAGCTAACAGCAACCTCAAAATCTTGGGGTTAAGTGATTCTCTTACCTTAGCCTCCCAAGTAGCTGGGACTACCAGTGTTCCCCATACTGCCTAGTTATTTTTTGTTGTTGTTGTTGTCGTTATTGATTTTAGTAGGCCTGGGCTGGGTTTGGACCTGCCAGCCCCAGTGTATGTGGCCAGTGTCCTAACCACTGTGCATCAGCTCCAAGCCACTACTACAATTATTCTTAATGGAAAGATTATTTTCGTTCTTGCTCAAAGTGAATCAAATCTATAACCTGTAACACACAGCAGGTGTTTCTTATTGTTGTGAGGATTTACTCACATTTCCTAATCTCATTGCTGTTCAGATTTCTCACCTATAAGATGAAAATAGTGATACTTTTACATGGAGATTTGTTTTGAGCACGAATGAGCTAATAAAACACGTAAAAATGTTAGAATATAGGTTTTCTTTTTTTCTCTTTCTTCTTTTTGTTTTTTTTTTTTTTTTGAAACAGAATCTCACTATGTCACCCTTGGTAGAGTGCTGTAGTGTCACAGCTCACAGCAACCTCAAACTCTTGGGCTTAAGCAATTCTCCTGCCTTAGCCTCCCAAGTAGCTGGGACTACAGGTGCCCACCACGATACCTGGCTATTTTTTGTTACAGTTGTCATTGTTGCTCAGCTGGCCTGGGCCGGGTTTGAACTCTCCACCCTCAGTTTATGTGGCTGGCGCCCTAACCACTGTGCTATGGGCACTGAGCCAACAGGTTTTCATATAGTATAAGCTCCATATGTTTTAGCTAAAACATCGATGGTGGCTTTTGATTCTGAAAAACTTAAAGTGTAGCACTATTTTCATAAGTGAATGTCTCCTTTCTTGTTTATTGGGATGAATTTGAAATTGAATGACTTTCTCAGAAAAAAAAAAATCACAACATTTTGGATCACAATTATGCATCCAAATTATATTTAAATCCTGCAGTACCAGAAGATGAACAATAGCCCTAGAGGATAGGTGGTGGGGGAGGTGGCAATATAAAAAAGGAAGAACAATAATAAAGGACTACCTGCCTAAAGACTATGAAGCTAGTCAATCAGTTGAGTAGGCAACCCTCACTTCCCAGAAGGAGTTTTAATCTCATTAAAGTCTATCAGAATATCATTCAAGTATTTAATTCAGAATACCAAATATACCCACAAAGGGCTGAATTACTTCATGCAAAAATGTTCTATGCCAAAGAGGTTTAGGACAATATTTTTTCTCCAGTCCCAGTGAAAAAAGATCTGCTTGATTATGTTTTTATGAGAAAAGCTTTCAATGATTTTGTTGTTTCTTTTAACTTTTATATAGATATTGAAAATTAGCCAAAGGCTAATTATACAATCAATAAGCAGTCATAATTATCAGTAGTATATGTACATGCATTTATGTTATTCCTTTAGATTTACTACATTAAGGAAGAATATCTTTAAAAAATATCATCAAGATTCAGTTTCCATGGTGTATAGTTTTGTGACTGGAATTAAAGTGTGTATTGAATATGGTTAAATTTCATTGTTTTTATTCCTTCTCACTCTCTCTCTCTCTTTTTCTCTCTCTGTATTTTTATGTGCAGTGAGAGACATTATTTAACATGAAAAACTCCTAGTTTGATTCTAATGTAAGTGATGTATTCCACTTAAGGCAGATGAATTAAATTCTGCTAGGAGAATTCCTTTCAATAAAGAATGTGGAGATATAATTTTGATTATATCTACTTTCCCAGATATTATAATAATATTTTGCTACCCTACTACCCCTTACCTTGTTTAGAGGATAGAGAGTAAGAATCCAAAGTTTCTTCCCTAGAATTTTGTCACATTTGTTAATATAATTTCACATCATTTTGAATCTAACTAAAAATAGAACAAATATTGGACCAATATCCTGATATTGCATCTTGTCTTAGACATATGTATGTCCACATATGAAGGGTGGATCTTGTTCTATAGTTAAGGGCTCAAGTCACATCTAATGAAAGGGAAACCACTTTGAATGTGACGTCCTTACAAGCTTGGTCAATTATATCAAGTACAGAGGAGGACCGACTCTTGTTGAAATCACGATCACTATATTTGTATGAAGAGTAAAAGGAATCAGCAAGGATACTTTGAATAATATTTATACTATTTATGTTGGGTATAAACCCAGAAGAATTTTAGATCTAGCCAGAGGAATTTCATTAGGGAGGGATACCTTTAATTGTTTTCAAATACGACACAGCAAAGAAGAATGAATTTTAACCTATTGACTTTTTATCAAGATGGCTTTAATTTTTGTAAGTTTGATCTATTCTAAAATACTCTTCTAAATTCCAATTATCATCAGCACCATACTTCAGTTCTCTTGAGAGACATTTGCTTATGTTAGCAACTTTTCACTTTACGGTTTATTACATAAGAATTTCCTTTCTTATGGTATAGCCCAGGGAAATATGAATTTTCTTGAATTGGATGGGCTGAAAAAATGTGGAAAGTTTTCTGAGAAATTTCATTCTTTACTTCCTGAAGGAACAACATGGGATACTCAGATGTTACTTTTTGAATGATTCTGGGGTACTTGCTATAGCAGTAAACTAATCAAAATAAATTTTTAAAAGCCAATAGTGAAGTGATTTAAGTTATTGTTCTTTCAAGCGTGGGTTTTAAGACAGTGTTAATTACAGATGGCCTAAGTATACTCAGAAAAAAAAAGGTTGAAAAAGAAACTAAATTACAGAAAAAGAGTGGGTCGTTGTTATTAACTACCAGAAAACAACATTGAAAATTAAAAATAATAACAACAATATTTTTAGATAAAAATTCAGGTTTCACCCAGTTATGCCCATGTAATAATTCCTGACCTCTGGCCTATCACCAGCAGAGCAATCTATTCCTCAAAGTCTTACATTTCTCACCTAAATATTTATAGACTTTTGGGGTCTTTCAACTGTCTATGTGCCATCGTGACGTCAACCAACTCTGGACACACTTTTCCCCAAATCATTCTCTGAAGTGTCATGAGTTGAATGCACGTCATACAGTTTCTTCCAAGGAGGCGATCTCTAGCCGAGGCCTCACAGAAGGAGCCCTCATGTAAACAAGAAGCCAGAATCGCTTAGGTGAATTTATTTCAGCATCTAAAAAATTGACAAAAAAGTAGGCTCCCTCTACAATTGTAACTGCTTCTGTGTAAGAAGCTCGTACAATGTAAGTAATGATCATGATAAGGATCGAATACATAAAACACTGTGATGGGTACTTTTCTATAATTTTCAGGCTTCATCAGGAAGTTATACCTTAGATATTTTAGAAAATGACATAAAGTTTTGAGATGCAAAGTCCATTTGACTTCACAACCCAATGTTCTTGTTATTCACAAGACTTCTATATGCTTAGTAAATTGTTACTCTTTCACAGACGCCAACTCAAAGCCTTACAACTATATTATTTGTAATCAACTCTCTTATACTTTTACATGTCAATTCGACTGGACCAAAAGGTTTACACATATTTGTTTGCATTTCTATGCAAGTGTCTTTGGACAAAATTGACATTTAAATTAGTAGAGTAAGGACAGTAGGTTACCCTCTATAATGTGGCTAGACATTAACTCTTCAGTTTATGGCATGAATAGAGCAAAAATTCTTAACCTCCCTTAAGGAATTCCTCCTGCCTTATACCTGAGATCTCACTTTTTTTACCTCATGTAAATGAAACTGAAACATCAGCTTCTTCTGCCTCTAGAACTTGCCTGTCTTTGAACTGGAACTATACCATGACCTGTCCTGGGTCTCCAGTTTGCTGACTGCAGATCTTAGGACTTTCAGTATCCATGCTCACATGATTGTGTCTTGGTATATATTATAACATATATATTAGTACATTTACACTATTGATGCTGTTTCTGTAGAGAATATTGACTAATAAATATTCTCAAAGTTTTCATTATTGTTGTTGTTGCTGTTATATTCTTTCTTTCTTTTCTTCCATCCATCCTTCCTTCTTTCTGGATGTTTTCCATAAATAAGGATGTTGAGGATGAGAATGAGAATGAGAGGTTAAATTACTTGCTTAAGGACAATGCCTGTGGCTCAGTGGGTAGGGTGCCGGCCCCATATGCCAAGGGTGGCAGCTTCCAACCCGGCCCTGGTCAAACTGCAACAACAACAACAAAAATAGCTGGGCATTGTGGTGGGTGCCTGTAGTCCCAGCTACTCAGGAGGCAAGAGAATCGCCTAGGCCCAGGAGTTGGAGGTTCCTATGAGCTGTTGACTTTATGGCACTCTATAAAGAGTGATAAAGTAAGACTTTGTCTGGAAAAAAAAAATTGACTTGCTCATGTTCACACAGTTCGTATGTGAAGGAGCACAACTAAGAAGTCAACTCTGTTTAACTCTAAAATACATTTTCTCTCTATTGCACAACACATCCATACTGTTTCTGAGAATTTTTATTAGACTTTTGTTTTATGTGTTAAATCTTAAATCCCACTGTCACCTCTTATATTCAACATAGTGCTGAAAGTCCTAGACAAGAGAAGGAAATCAAGGGGCAAGAAAAGGTTAAACTATCACTCTTGGTCGATGACACTATATCTGGAAAACTCCAAAAAAATCTAGGAAGAGACTCCCAGGATTAGTAAATAAATTTAGCAAAGTTCCAGCTTATAATCAATGTATTCAAATCAGTAGCATTCATATATACTGACAACATTCAAACTAAGAATCAAATCAAAGACTCAATAGTTTTCAAAATAGTAATGAGGAAAATAAAATATCTAGGAATATGTTTAACTAAGGAGGCAAAAGACCTGTATATGAATAACTTTGAAACATTAACAAAATGAATTATAGGGGGAGAATAATGGGAAAACATATCATGGTCCTGAATCAACAATCAACATTATTAAAATGTCTATACTACCCAAAGTGAACAGATTCGATGCAATTCCCTTTAAATTACCCATATAATTTTTTGTAGATATAGAAAAACTAAATCTATGCTTCTTATGGAACCGGAAAAGAGCCCAAAAAAACAAAGAAAACTTAAGCAACAAGAACAAATTGGGAAGCATCATTTCACCAGACTTTAAGCTATACTCAAGGCTATCCCAACAGCATGGTACTGGGACAATAACAAAGACATAGACCTATGAATTAGATTGGAGAATCCAAATAGAAAACCATCTGATCTTTGATAATCTAGACAAAAACACACAGAGGAAGAGGATTCCTATTGAATAAATGGTGGTGGGAAAATTGAATAGCTACATGGAGAAGATTGAAACAGGATTCACACCTCTCACCACTCACAGAAATTAATTCACAATGGATTTCAGACTAAATATAAGACATGAGACTATAATAATTCCAGAAGAAAATATTAGAAAAACTCTCACAGAAATTGGCTTAGGAAAAGAATTTATGAAGAAGACTTCAAAGGCAATCATAGCAACAACCACAATTAACAAATGGGACTTAATTAAACTAAAAATTTTCTGCACAAAGAAATAATCAATAGAGTGAATAGACAACATATGGAAGGAGAAAAAATTTTTCCTTGTTATACATCTGATAAAAGGTTAATACCAGAATGTATAAAGAACTCAAACCCATCAGCAAGAAAAAAATCAAACAAGTTCATTGAAAACTGGCAAAGGATATGGACAGAAGATTTCCAAAGGAAAATAGACTAATAGCTAAAAATGTATGAAAGACTGCTCAAGTTCTCTAATCAACAGGGGAATCCAAGTCAAAACCGCAATGAGATATTTATCACCTAACTCCAGTGAGAATGGAATGTACCAGTAAGTCCCAAAACAACAGAGATTTGGAGAGAAAGGAACATTTAAATACTGCTGTTGGGGCTGACAGCAAGTGGGAGCTGAAGGTAGACCTACCATTCAATCAAGCAATACCACTGTTGAGTATTTACCTAAAGGAAAAGACATCATTTTATTAAAAAGACACGTGAACATTTATTATGAATGTGAATTATGAATATCTATTGTAGCACAATTCACAATTACAAAGATGTGGAATCAACCCATGCATGGAGCAATACCTGAGTATATTAATGAAATGTATCCTGTGGAGTACTACTCACCCATAAAAAGAGTTAACTAACACCATTGTCACAAATTTGATGGAGGTGGAGACCAAGTGAAGTATCATAATAACACAAAACAAACCCACCCACACACAAAATCACTATTAAGTTAGAACTAATTGGTTGATACACGTGTTAATGTATCATAGTAAAACTCAATAGAAAGCAAGCAAGTGGGAGAGGTGAGGAGAGGATGGGCACATTAACACCTAACACGTACAGTGTACTCTATCCTGGAAATGGGAGTGCTTGTGACTCAACCTGAACAAAAGTAATTCACATAATAAAATGTTTATGCCCTTGTAACATTCTGAAATAATAAAATTACTAATACATATACAAAGAATCTCTTACAAAAACATCTCTAAGGTATTAAAGATTTTATAATTAGTTGTCGATCCTCAGATTCAGTTTTGCCTAAGTATTTTCTCCAAAGCGCCTCATTAAAAAGTAGTTTAAGTTTGTACATTCTTTGGTGACTACAGGGTATTTCAGATTGACCATGAGTCATATAAAATATATCAATCAAAATTAGAAAAGAAGGTTAATGTATTTTAGTTCCATTTCATGTATCAGTGAGTTTCGGTTGTCAACAACAGACAGAAAATAAATCGTATGATTATATTTGCATTCTGAAAATAAATCGTATGATTATATTTGCATTCCTTTACAAAGTCACAGTAGGAGAATGCTTTCTGGTAATGCACAGGAACATTCGTAAGGCTCGAGAACACTGCCGTGAGGAGAATCAGGTTTTTGCCTGAAGAAAAGAAACACGTTATGCTCATTTCCTAGTCCCATAAATGTAAGACAATATTGTTAATGTATTCATCTCATTTCTATTCACATTAAGTATGCAAAAAGTTTCTGAAATACAAATGTCATGTTTAAACATTTCCATGTTTTCATAAACATTGCAAAATTGGGTATTACACTGCACTGATGGATACCCTAAAGTCATTCTCGTTTTGTTTTACTTAGTAAGCAATGATAAAAAGTTAAATATTGTGTTAAATTAGACATCATTATGACACAGGATTCAATCTCCAATATGTGAAATAATCATCCTATGTAAAAATCATTAAAATCTCAATATATGGACTGAATATAATTATTTCATAAATATTTCTTATTCCATTGGTACCAATATCTCTCTTTGATGTATATTTTCATTTTATGTCTTTAGTTTTATTAATACTTATTTTTTCAACAATCTTAATTGTGATGTGGATTTCTTTTATCAGAGCTAATAACTTCCCCTCGTATAAATCTAAAAAATCTAAACTATGGATTTTTTTTTAATCCCATAGAAGTGGCAGTAGGTATCTGGCTTCTCTAAGGACGTTTTTCCAGACACTGTGTTAGTTTTAATGATACATATAATTTAATGAGTATTGAAATATGAATTCTAATCTTTTACAGTTGATTCTCCACTCATAGGGTGTTGTAAAAATATTTCAAATCATGTCAATCATCTGCTCAAATTCCTTTTGTGGCTCACAAAATGTGTGAAAATCCAAACTCTTCCTCATGGTTTCCAAGGACAGAGCCGCGTGCCCAGCTCTATCAGCGACGGCTTCTCCTCCCGTTCTGACCTCTTTCTGCCAGGGTAACCCTTATGTTCTTTAGGGCCCCATGAGGCCTGTGCCACATTAAGATTGATCCTTGATATGTTTTTCCTTTGTTTTTTACTGGTTATTTCTGCCACTAAATAGTAGCCCCTTGAGGTTATAAGTCCTTGGGGCAAGAGCTAAATCTTTAATGAAGACATGAATGAAGACATTTAACGAGTGCGTATGTGCCAGACACTATCGGATGCTGAGGATACTGATAGGAATAAAGCAGATTCCTACTTCTCTCAAAGCATATTAGTAAATAAATTTCACACAGGAAAAGAGGCATCGAAGGCCTTCAGGGTTCATCTTACAGATTTATGACATGATGCTAAACTGAAGTGTTCCAGCTCCGTCACAGGCTACCCTGTATCTGTGTCAATTTAGGGGCAATTGATATCCCCAATACTGCCTCCATGACTTGTCTGCAAGTCGAGGACAATAATGCGTGCCGCATACGTTATTTTGAGGACCAATGGAATCTAGTACGCATTTAGTACATTTCTATGATTACAATTTGTCTTACTACTATTCTGTATTATCTTTCTGTTTTACTTCTTCAAATTAAACTTGTATTTATGGGCCTAGTGGAGGTGATAAAAAACATAATGCTCTCTGTTTCCAACTCCAGTCCCTGCCATTGCTCAAAGACTCCTAAAATGCTTGCCGGGGGGGGGGGGTAATACCTTACCAAAAAGTTTAGTTGAAGTAGAAGAGAGACTCCAAATAAGCAGAATCCTGTGTCCCCTCCCTGGAATAGATTCCTTGGTGGCACAGCAATCAGTACCTCCACCTTGCCCAACAGCCTGGGCAGCATGACCCGACATTCTATTCACATCATAAAATGCAAATAATCCTGGACTCGCACAACACAAAATCCTGTGTGATGAGCAAATTTTTTTAACAACACTTTTGGTGATAGTTTAAAGTGAACCACACCTAACAGCAAGAGCGGAGACCGAAGGCACCCTAATAAGAGTAAAATTAGAAAAAGAGGCTTCTGATGGTAGAATATCACACGATTTTGCTGCATCTATTATATTACATTTTTTTTCTGATAGCGTGGTAGTTTATATTTATTTATTTTCTTTTTTATTCTGATTTTTTTATTAAATCATAAAGAGGTAGATCATGTATATATATATAAAGTTATTCATCAATAAAACCACTTGGTCATGAGGAAATACATCATTTAGCAACTTGTGCACTAAAATTACTAGTATTTCTTTAAAGTTTTCCATCTCCATTTATGAGAAAAAATGTCCTTTCAATTGCTTTTCTCATGATGTCCTTGTCTCTTCTGTTATCAATTCCTTTCTTGGTAGCTGCGATCATAGAAAAAGTTGAGAAATATCTGCTGTTTCTATTCCTTGGGAAAGTTTGAATATTTTGAATATATTTTAAATGATGTATTATTTGAAAACATTTTCATTTACTTCATAGAAAAAAAGAAAGAATTCTTATTTGAAAATTCTATTTCTGACTTACAAAAGAAATACTGCTATATAATGCTTTAAGTTGTTGGTTAAAATATGTGTTTGCATGTTAAATAATTTACATCCCCGGGGTAATATGAGACTAAATTTGCTTGAACTTAGCAGGATCAACTCTATCAAATTAAATGGAGCTTGACTATTTATAAATTATTACAAATTATTTTAAAGAGTGCTACTCTGACAGAACATTAAATTTGCTTTGAAGTTGCAAATATAGAGAAAGTAATTCACTGAGTCTGGATACTTAGAGTTTCCTTTGCAAATAATTTTCAATTTCAATTTCACACTCTTGGCAATCTTCATGTGTTATATTTCAATCGCATGGAATAAAAATGCAAAATTGTTCATCAATTTGCTCAAATTTCCCCATATATAGGATATATTCTAAAAGAGGAAGACAATTTAATGAAAAAATATAACATAAATGTCTTTTGAAATGTTAAGAAATACTATACCATTCTTAGATTGGACCATGATTAGTGACCTTCTATTTGTCACAGCATCCGTTTATATTATAAAGTAACCCATAGCAATTGTTGTTTTCTTAGCTGATTTCTAGTTCTTATGAATGCATTTTATATGAATTTTTATTGATAAATAACAGAGAAAAGCACTGCAACAAAATCATTGAAAATATGTTGATATTACCAACTATAATTAATAGATCTTATAATGTTTTCTTATAAGAAAATATTATAAAATATATAATTTAAAAGCCATGGATGGTCCCTAGGTTGAAAATAAGAAGAGGAAATAAATCTTACAGGGAATCTTATAAACACGAGTTTCTCTTAACACCTCTCTCAAGCTAATTAAATTTGAGCCATTTAAAGTTGTTCAATAGGAAGAATTAATTGGTAATAGCAATACCTGTTGATTGATTTAATCAGAGAAGTATACATAAGTATTAGTTATGATTATTCTAATAGTAAGTTTTATAAAGTGGTTATTAGAAAATGTAGTCTGCCTTATTTTTCTCAGTTCTTTTCCAAGTAAACTATGTCTGACATCTGGCATTATTCTATGACAGGCTTCACTTTTGTTATTTTGTTGATTACTGTACAGGTTAATTAACAATAAAAATCTCAATAATTTGAATTAAATAAGTTTAAAAAATGTTTTTAGTATCTTCCCCAAACCAAAGCAAATATTTCTTCAAAGTTGTTATTTACCTAAATAGAACAAGTATTAAGGATAAAAAAACACTATTGTAAGAGGGTCTTTACCTAACAAATGTAATCAGTGTAACCCTGTGTCTTACACTCTCAATGAGTTTAATAAATTTTTTTAAAAAGTAAGTAAATAGCCCATTAGCTATGTTCATATATTAGAATGAGACCAAATCCAAAACATATTCTCAATGAGTAAAAAAAAATATGTTTAATATTTCAGTTATTTGTTCATTAATATATCTAACAATCTAACTATACATTGAATGATTATGTGATATTAAATACTGAACTGTTGTTACAACACTAAGCATGAAGGGAGTTTGTGAAATCTATCCGGAAATATTAATAGTGCCAATGAGTCTGATCTTTTGTTCTCACATCAGTAAAAGAAGTTCAAGTGTAAGTCTTAGGATCTTAAGTTCTGCCTTCAGTTTTTCTGGACTCCAGGTTAGTGTTTATTTTTATCTAACTAAAACACAAGTGCCTCAATTTAAATCTCATTACACTTGCCAGAAAAACTGGGCTGATAAAAATAACTGCTGCCTAGAGATTTTTTTAAATGATGAGTTATTTTATATAAATATTTTTACTTAGGAATATAAATAATGCTCAGACTATTGTCTTAGCACACAGTGTTTTAAAGGATTGAAAAGGCCTCGTTCCATCAGTCTTACATTGTATTTTTTAATTTCAGCTTATTAAGGGGTGCACATGTTTACATATGTAGTTGTTTTTTTCACAAACTGACTGAAGGTTATAAGTGTGCACCCAACCTGGACAGTGTCCACTGTACCCAATAGGTGAGAGTTTGCTCCTCCCTTCCCTTAGCTTGATTTTCATTTAGATATACTTCCATAAGTTCATTTACGTATTGATCAATCAGATCCAAGGTGGTATTGAATACATGCCTTTGTTCTCTATTCCTGTGCTGTTTCACTTAGAAATGCGGTTGTCAGAAATGTCATCCATGTTGTCACAAATGATACTAGATCACCGTTTTCCCAGAATGGGTGCTGAGCAGTACTCTATTTGATATTAGCACACCATTTCCCTTTATGGCTGAGCAGTCTAGTTTACATAGACCACATTTTTCTAATCCAGTCATGTATTTTTAACTATTTCAAAATGTTCATTTTCCACACAAGGTAAAAATCTGATAAAAATTCCAGACAAAAAAAGTTCAAAATAAATTATATAAATATCTAGGTAAGTTATGAATTACACATATAAAACAAACACTAAGATCTAGAAAATCATAGGTTTCCATCTTGTCAGGAAGACTAAAGAAATATTAAAGCTAATTAATATTCACCCATTTTTTTGAACCTTGTTTTTAGTGTATTTTTAGCCTTTGTATTTTTTTAAATGGATTTGCAATTAATCACCACATTTTATGTGGGTTTTCTTCTCCCTGAGAGAGAAAACTAAGAGCTCACGATAAGTCTTCCAAAACACAATATAATTATGCAGTCATCTTATATAGAGAGACTAGTTATCATTAACTTAGAGGATCCATTGGGTAATGGAAATAAAAATGGCAATATTAGATTTTTTCCATAGAAAAGTAGAAAACAGGATAATAACATATTGATCCTAGAGTCAGAAATACCTGCCTTAGAAATTGGGTTCCACAATTGGCTAACTGAGTGAATTTACAAAAGTCGGTTAATTCCCTGGGTCTCAATTTCTTTTCCCATGAAACACACAGAAAAAAAATTACTGATTACTTATGTCATGGGGTATTTTTAATGATTAAATAAGGGAATATTCATAAAAAGCTTAGGACATACAGCAAAAATTAAGTAAACTTAAACAATTGTGATATCTTGGCTAGATTCGGTTTATTTGTTTGTCTATTCTCCATCTCTTAGTTAACCGTGACACAAATAGGCTTGGGTTAGTTAAGTCTAATGACAACTACCAGAAATTTTATTCTTCAAACACTTATAAAACACGCAATTGGTTCAGCCACAGAATAAGCCAAAAACCATTGTACTTCCCACAACTAAAAACTCTTATTTTAAAATATAGGTAAGCAACTTTAGAGGTGTCACTCAGGAAAGTGACATCTGTACTGCGAATATGCATGAGGAGGTTGTTATATCAGGTATACGCTGTTAATATTTAAAGATTTTTGAAAGAGAAAATGACAAGGCAATATAAACGAAATTGGAAAAGGGCTCTAATTGCCTCAATCTAAAGTAGTTGTAAAGGGAAGACATAAGGGAATGCGTGGTTTTGTGTGCAACGAATGACACCCATATTGTATCTTATTAGATGTTTAATAAAAGGATAAGAATACTCAATAGTAGCACCATAACGTGTGCATGATTTCATAATGATCATATTGTTCACTTTTCTCTAATTTCGACTCAATCCATTGCACTTGACTTCGCTTTACATATCTGGGGGCACCTGTGGTGGGTGCACACATATTTAGTATTATTGTTTTCTTGCTGAATTTTCCCCTTCGCCAATACATAATAACTTGTTCTTCCGTCTTTAATTTTCTTGAAATCTGTATTATCTGCTATGAAAGTGCAACACCACTTTCCATTTTGGTTTCCATTTGCATGGAATCTTATTCTGCATTCTTTTACCTTGTGTCTGAATGAGTCTGTGTGGATTAGTTGTGTTTCCTGGAGACGAAAGATACTCAGCTTGTGTTTTTTATCCATTCAGTCAGCTTATGTCTCTTCAGTGGGAAGTGAGGCCATTCACATTTGATGAGAGAATTGATGGAGTGGATTTCTGTTTGTCCCATTGTGTAGAACATTTGTTTGTTTGACTTCTTGACCCATTGTGATATTGAGGCTCTGCCCCTTAGGTCTGGGTAGTTTTTTAATGATAGGAGTCTATTGTGCAATCTGCAGAGCTCAGTACTTCCTGCGGGTCAGATCAGTTGTGCCAAATTTCCTCAATGTTTGCTTATCAAGAAAGACTTAATTTCTCCATTGAAGCAAAACTCAATGGAATTCAAGTAGGAGGAGGGGGAAGAAGGGATCGGTAAACTCTCACCCAGCAGGTGCAATGCACACTTTCTGGGTGAAGGACATATTTATAATTTTGATTTAAAATGTACAAAAGCAAATTATATAACCAAAATGTGCATACTCCCATAATGTGAAATTTAAAAAAATTATAATCTGACCTTGTCTCTACCATACTCCTGTATGTGTACAATTTTCACAAGATGTAATAAACAGATAGTGATACCCTAACTTTCATTTCTGTTGTACTAATTTGTATTTATAAACCAGGGTATTTATAAAAGATGATAGGTCATTATTACAAATTGAAAATGCAATGATAGGGCAGTGCCTGTGGCTCAGTGAGTAGGGCACCGACCCCATATACCAAGGGGGGTGGGTTCAAACCTGGCCCTGGTGGAACTGCATCAAAAAATAGCCGGGCGTTGTGGCGGGCGCCTGTAGTCCCAGCTACTTGGGAGGCTGAGGCAAGAGAATAGCCTAAGCCCAGGAGTTGGAGGTTGCTGTGAGCTGTGTGACCTGACGGCACTCTACCGAGGGTTATAAAGTAAGACTCTGTCTCTAAAAAAAAAAAAAAAATAAGTAAAAATGAATGATAATATTGTAGCTGACAGAGGTAAGCAGGAAGTAGACTGGAAAGCATAACAGTCTTTCCTGGACCAAAAATTACTCAGGCTCCTCCCTACAGCTCAGCACAGGCTACTCAGGAGGCTTCCCAACGTGGCCTCAAACCTTTGCACCTTCCTTGTCAGGCTCTGCATTGCCCATGAATCTTGCTAAATTGTCTTAACCAGAACCCTTACCTTTTATACGTGTTCATTCTTAATATCTGATTAAATAAACCCACCACCCCCCAGGTGATAACTGATGTCACTCTGTCCTGACTTCATCAAAAATACTATAAGGTCTATTTTCCTGATGTTTCCTCTTAGCAATTCACACACTTTGTTTCTCGGGCATGATCCCACTTTTCCTGGATGCTTTCAGAATTGAGCCTCATCTATCTTTTCTACTGCAAAATCCCATTTCTATAATCTTTTCTGGAATAAAGTCTTTCTTGCCATCTTTAACAAATTTTGAAATAATATTCTTTAATAAGTATTAGATTCATAGTAAAAATTTACACCCAAATGCCAAGCAGAGTTTGTTTTAGAATTGTGTGTTAGTCATTTAAATGACCTCAGCCACAGTTCCTTACCACTTACATTTTAAATATAGTAGCTGTACTTAGATAGAAATTTTGTAAGATTGTACCTAATTAATCATTAGATCATTTCCCATTGGGATCATAGTGAATAACCTGCCACTTGTTAAAGTTTCCAGAAAATCTAGTGCCAAAAATTTATTTTTCAGGAGGTTAAACATAAAGGGTTTTGTTTAAATAATACAAAACACTAAAAAAACTTCCATTTTTTACTTCTTGTTTTTTAAATCCACTTGTTAATACTTGAACAGATTTTTTTTGCAAGTCATTTCAGGTTCTTGCTTCTATTATTTAACAAAATGATTTTGCACATGCTCCCATAACTATGTTTTTATTGTAGGCCACTCTCAGTAGACTGGGTTAGTGAAGAGTAGAAGAAAAATCAGGCCACCAGGCCACTGCAAGGGAATGCCCATCTCCAGCAGGGAGAGAGTGGGTGGTCTACTAAACAGCCTTAAAGACCAGAATGTTTATTGCAGCCCAATTCATAATTGCTAAGTCATGGAAGAAACCCAAGTGTCCATTGAGCCACGAATGGATTAATAAATTAATCCATTGCATTGTGGTGCACGTATAGAATGGAATATTATGCAGCCTTAAATAAAGAAGGAGACTTTACCTCTTTCATGTTCACATGGATGGAGCTGGATCACATTCTTCTTAGCAAAGTATCTCAAGAATGAAAGAAAAAGTATCCAATGTATTCAGCCATACTACAAAGCTAATTTACAGCTTTCATATGAAGGCTATAATCCAATTATAGCACAAGAATATGGGGAAAGGGGCAATGGAGGGCCCAGGGGAGGATGGGTTGAGAGAGAGTAAATGGTGAAATCACACTTATGGTGCATAATAGAAGAGTACAGATGAAACTTACTAAATGCAGAATACAAATGTTTTCATACAATAACCAAGAAAATTCCATGAAGGTTATGTTGAACAGTTGGATGAAAATATTTCAGATTGTATATGAAGCCAGCACATTGTACCCCATGATTGCACTAATGTACACAGCTATGATTCAATTAAAAAAAAAAAAAAGAAAGAAATAGTCACTGTGGGTAATTAAGATAAAACCTCATCTTCCTGAAGCATGTGCATGTCCTAACAATTACTGCCCTTTCCCCCCCCCTCAGGCCTCTGTCTTTGAAAAGTGGTCTGAGTAGTCAGTGGGCGCTTAACTGCAGGTACTCAGGATGAGGCTGGTCCAG
Organism: Arctocebus calabarensis; assembly: GCA_963573935.1. NCBI lineage: Eukaryota > Metazoa > Chordata > Mammalia > Primates > Lorisidae > Arctocebus > Arctocebus calabarensis. The sequence goes on from CAUYON010033705.1 coordinate 17,684, forward strand.
CGACGGGCGAGTCCAGCAAGGCCGCTAGGCTGCAGGAACCCCAGTGCCCAGGAGGACGTTTCAGACAGACTGCAGCAAGCTCCATCTGCCACGGACTCTCCATCTCTCTTTTTAAGAGTTATAGTAACTGCTGCCTGTTACCATTTAACTTGTAATGGCTTTTCCATTAGAGGAGATATCCTGGGAAAGAAGGAAAATCTACCACAATGATGAATATCAGATTAAATGGATTAATAGCTTTAAGCACTTATCATAATGCCCACCAGAAAGGAAATATTAAATAAGTGTTAACTGAAATAAATAAGCAATAACTATGCATCGGCCTGTTTACTACAAGAACTTGAAGTAGATTTTAAAATTGGGTTTCAACATTTACTAGGGAAGAAAAATCATAAATGCCTTGGTAAAACCTGGGTGAAGGTCCTTATTAGCAGTCAACATGGATTTTTATTCAGATATTCTAATTGCAAATGAAAGATGTTTTAGGATCCACAGATATGCCAGTAATAAGTTAGAGGAAATAACAAAGGCTATGGAAAGAATGCGGAGCAGAGTTCTCCCAGATAGGGGCAGAATGTGTTGATATCTACCCAGCCAGGCCTTGAATCAGTTAATTAAAGCACCGATGTAATAGCTTAGGGGTGACACTGATTCCTTCTGCCTTGAGTTTGCAAAGCTAGAACACCAGCCTGATGGCTCTGGGCCTTCTAATGAGCAATAACTCAGCTGGTTCCCTTCTGTCTCTTTGCAGAACAAACTCGTGTCAGCTGCAGACACAATTTCTGCCCAGGAAACAGGTGGGAGCCACCTATTCTGTTAAGGAGCTAACTGTTGGCCCACCCATAGAACCAAAAACCATTCTTTGTAAATCCTGGCACTTTATCCTATTAGGAATGTCAAGATCTACAATTTGTATACTTATTTCTACATTTATAAAGGAAAGGCCTTGATACCATTTATACTATGACTCCCTAGAAACATCAGAAATAAAGAGCTGGAATTGGGTCATTCTGGGCCATCTGTGTCCTAACCAACCGTCCCTGGAGTGACCTCTGCACGTCGACCTGAAAAATAACGCCAGGGCCGGGGCCATGCAACAAACAGCACCTCCAGTGTTCACCACCCTGGATAGTGGGGCAACTGCCCTTGGCTTCTCAGCAGCTGTGTTTCAGCCCTTGGCTGCACAAAAGTTGGTTACTACCCTTTCTAGGCTGATGCTAAAAAAAAAAACAGCCCTCAGCAATGCACACCAATCGGGAACATTCCACAGGAAGCAATAAGGCAGCCAATAGGCTTTTGCTGAAGGGGCTAATTAGCTGTTCAATGGTCCCCAGATGGTCCTTCACCCAGCCTCCCAGGGCTCTGCCCCCAGGTGCCAGGCTGAGCACATCTGCCCTCCCGCAGCACAGGTGGCCACAGAAGAAAGGTGACAAGCCTTCACTAGCAGCAAATGGTGAACACTTTTTACCCCAAATTACAGTCTTCTGAACTGTATGTTTGTAGCTTGAAAATGTCTCACAGTTCTGGCTTATAAAATATTCCAGAGGAAACGTGGCATGGTGACTTCTCTGTCTGTGTAGCTCCTTTAGAGAGGGGGGTTCTGAGACGGTGCAGGCCCCCACAGTGCAGTGCAGACGGAGGCATCCTGGGACGTCCCGGTGCTCCTGGAGGACAGCCAGGTCAGGAGTCCCAGCAGCCCCTTTCCACTGGGCTCAGGCTGCCCTCAGGGGCCCTCCCTAGGCCCTTGTTTGTCACCGAGGACACAGCTGAACCCACAGCCCCAGTGATTCACCAGCTCGCCAATATGTCCAACCTGCAAATCAGTCTTGGAATCCTCTTCCTTCCCTTGGATCCCTCTGACCTTCTCACCTGAAAGGACTGAATGTATTTTGGACTAAGTAATTTTTAGAAGCACATAGAAAAGGGGAATTAAGAAGAGCTTTGGAGCAGCCTGCCCAGCCTGCACCTTTTAGGTCTGTTCCCTAAAAGTCACCCTTTCTCTCAGTTTCTTCACCAGTAAACGTGGGGCCAATAATCACCCCCAAGTCACAGCTCAGGACAACAACGTGTCAGCCAATTAGAGACAATATGCAGGAAATGCCACCTCTGCTGGCACACGGCAGGCCCCACCTCTTCACCCGCCTTGAGTATTCACAGTGGCGGGTCTGTAATTCCCACAGGGCCTCCAGGCCATGCTCAGCTGTGCCCTGTGCGTGGTGTCTCTGGTCAAAAAAGCTCTTTTTACTTAAGGGATAAGTTTCTGAGACTCACTCGCAAAGCCCCAGGAACAGCAGAATGGATCCCTAATCTGGCGACTCCTTTTTGGGCCCAGTTCTGGCCTGGCTGGTGCCAGAGAGGGAGTGGCAGCCGGCATTCCTGCCTTAGCCCTGGGGACAACCCTCCAGCCTGGGTAATGCCGCTGCGCCTCAGGGCTCCTGGTGACTGGTTGCCCCCTGCACGCCCCTCCAGCCTCCGCATCCACCTCTCCTTTCACTTTCTCTGCTCTACTGGGAGGGCTCAGCCATGGTTACAGCCTGAGGCCGTGTCTTTCCTGAAGGCCCCTCTGGGAATGCCATGGTGTGCCCTTTTAAAGCAGACTTTCCTGAAGTACTCTACCTTCTTTGGGACACCCACCCCACGACACTGCATACATACAGTAGGGAATAAATATTTGGTTTTCATCTCTGTTACTGGCCATGCTTCTAAAACCCCTGGCATTTCCTGACAGGGGAGAGAGGCGCATGTTCCGTTATTCATAATAAACTCCTTTAACTGTAAAATAATGAGGTAACTGCTTGTGGCCCCTAGAGAGCTTCAGGATGAGAGTTTGGGGGTAGCAACTACATGATTAGAGGGTTGCCGCTTTCAGCCCCACCCCCTGACCTCTGGGGAAGGGCTGGCGACTGAGATTCACTAATTGTGCCCACGTACAGGCGTCTCCACTGTAGATATGGAGAGCTAACAGGTTTGTGAATGCATCCATGTGCCAGGAAGGCCGTGCACCCCAACCACAGGACCCTCCAGACCTCAGCCACGTACCTCCTCCTCTCTCTGTGCCTGTGTCCGTATATCCTTTATAATAAGCCAGTAATGCAAAGTGTTTCCCGAGTTCTGCGAGCCATTCTAGCAAATTATAAACCTGAGAGAGGGGGTGTGGGAACCCCCACTTCATAGCCACTTATTGGATAGAATGTGGGTGCCCTGGGCACAACAGACCTTGCATCTGAAGTGGGGGTAGTTTTGAGAGACTGAGCCCTTAAATCGTGGGGTCGGTGCTAACTCTGGGTAATGTCAACACTGGATTGAGTTGCAGGATCCCCAGCTGGTATCTGGCGCACTGGCGTCAGGAGTGCTCTGTAGGTAGAGACAGGTCCTTATAGATGCCCTATCACACGCAAATAGTTCATACCTCTTCTTGTCACTTAATCTGCCCTGCCTTACGATGGCCACTAATGTCTATGTCCGTCACCCCTGGCCCTAGCTAAGCTAGGAGCTCCCAGCAGGCAGGAATGGAGTCCTCTCCAGCCCCCATGCCCTGCAAGGGACTGGCACACAGGTTCTCCTGCTGACCCACACTGAACTGCTCTCCTGTGACACAGGAGGGAATACAGGGGTGGGACAAGGGAGGCATCGAAGAATCTAGCAAGCGCCCAAAAGGCTTGTCAGAGCCACTGGGTGCAGATGTGCTGGGGCTCAGGAGAGCACTGGCGGCTTCCGACTGGCTAATTGCTCTGTGACTAGAGCTTACTCCTTACAGTGGGCAGAGGCCTGTGGAGCCTCTGTCCAAAGGGTCAGGCACACATATGCCCCTGTGGCGCCCCAGCACTGAACCTGATGGACTGAGGGGCTTCGCCAGCAGCTCCTGGAGGGCAAGTGCTGCATCAGGTTTGTTGACCGTGAGGGCCAGAAGGGGGATGGCCCCGCAGTGCTGCTGCCCATAGCTTGTGACCTCAGATAAGACCTGTCCTTTGTTCCCCCGGAGACGCTCTCACAGCACCGTTGGAAAGAACTTTTGGTAATGGTAGGAACGTTCTCTGCTATCCAGCGTCATGCCATTTGCCAGGAATGACAACTGGGCCTTGAAATGTGCCTAGTATGACTTGGAACTGAATCTTCAATTTTATTTAATTTTAATTAACTTAATTTTAGATGTCTATAGCAAATAGCCATGTAGGGCTAGCAGCTACCAACCTTGACAGCACAGCCTGCCTGGGAGATGACTCTGACTTCACAGCGTGAAGCTGAACCCAGGTGACGAAGGCCCAGTGCCTGAGGACCTGGGTCATGGGAGCACTCAGGAAGTGCTGGTTAACAACATTAACACAGAATCACCCAGGAAGGGTAAACTAAAATTATTTTGAAAAGTAAACGGGATGAGGAGAGAGAATTGGGAAGCTTAGGAAGGACGCCCCGCGGCCAGCAGTGCCTGTGACTGGTGGGTGAGCTCCGGGCACTCTCGGGCCGCTGTGTGCAGGGAGATGGAGGACTTTCTCCCACACAGGTTCCCAGAGGTGCGCAGAAAAATACAAACCAGACAGTCTTCAGGCAACAGCAGTGGCTCATGGTTGGAAGATCTCATAAGACGTTAGTGTACCAGTTTACAGATCAAGAAAGGCCAACATCATCTTGAGAAGGAATATTTTTTAACACATATATGTTGTTTTGCCTAAAAACAAAACCACACACCACTGTTTCATAAGCCATAAAAAGGCTCTTTTAATGTGTTCTCTCTCCCTATCTACCCTGATCACTACCCAAAGGGCAAAGAATATACCCCTCTCCTGAGACCTCAGAGGAAACCCTCAGTGGTCAGCAGTCCATCCTGCCCCTGCTTCCCAGCTCAGCAGACACTCCAGCAGTCCTGGGAAGAGGTCAGCACATTCCAGCTCCTGGGTGGAGCCACGCCCACTGCCTGCACAGTCTATGGCTGCTCTCAAGCTACCACTGCAGAACCCAGGAGTTCAGACCATTTGCCTGCAAAGCCTAAAATATCCAGTCCTTAACAGTTTGCCAGCCCCTGGTCTCTAGCAAGGCCTGGATTTCCACTTCAGTAATACAAGGCAACATGGGTCTACTTCCTTCTCTCATGGGTGCCACTACACCTGCAGCAGGGCTGGGCACACAGCGGGAGGCAGGATGGGAGGCACAGTCATACTCGGCAGGACTGCCCTACACGTGCCTGGCCAACCTCTCCTTCCAAAAATCTCTGTCCATGTGTATATTCTTCTGAAGCCTAAAATTCCATAAGGATTTGGTCTCCACTTGACTGCAAACATCCCTAGAGACAGTGCCATTTAAGTCCACGTGCAGCCCAGTGATGACCTTGTTAGGTGAGCCGGCTCTCTACCAAGGAACAAGTTTCCAGAGAAGGAATTGGGAGCGGGAAGCTGCCCTAACAAGAAGGGGAAGACGACTCCCAGCAGAGGGTGCCCAGCAGCACCTCTGCCTCCGCTGCTCCGGAGTCCTCTCAGGGCTCTCTCCTCTGGTTTTACCTCCAAATGTTTTATTTTGTGTTATGTTCAAGTCACCTAAACTTCTTCGGTGTATAGCTAGAAAGGATGTCATACAAGTACGGACATATACGTAGGTTACGTGCTGCTCCCAATCTGACCACTGAGGACGCATGGAGGACATTTTTTTTTTCCCCTAGGTAGTGGTTGTGAGATCAATAAACAAAAAAATATATGGGCTTCATTTGAGGTGATCTTTTTCTACTTACTGGAGCAAATATATTCTGCAAGCTTTTCTGCATTTCCACAGTTTTCTCCTTTTGTATCCAGGCCAATTTTGCTCACTGGAAAACAACAAAGAAATGTATTTCTTTACATGGATATTGAAGTGCTTTTATTCCAGTGTGGTTTGTTATTGGGCAAATACACAGGTACATACTTTGCAAATCAGTAAGAGAAAGTTGACTTTTGAAAGGTGGTGCAGGAAGATCACAGACGCCCATTCAGACGAGGAGGAGCCAGGTTCTGCCTCTGCCCCTATGTGTGGCCTTGGGTGGGCCTTAGCTAGCTTCTCTGATCTCTCCTTCCCTCATCCATAAGACAGGAAAATGCTCGCCACGTGGGGCTGCATTACGGCCGTGTGAGAAAATGCAACCAACCTGCTTGACATCTGGGCTCGGTAAAGGCTGTTTTCTTATGGGTCAGGAGGTGGTGAGCACCCGGGATGTACTATTTTTGCAGGTGCCTACATTAGAGAGTCTTCATTTTGTTTGGGAGACAAGTCCAGACCACTTCCAGGAAGGTGTCCTGGGTTAACATGGCCAGAGTGCAAGAGAAAGGAGGAGAGGAGAAGTTCCATAGCCATCTCCAGCAGGGACCCACAGCACTCAGGTCACTGTGAACGCACACCACACACAGTGAAGGGCTATAACGGGCCCAACTGGGCGCACTGTAGTCTAAACGAGGGTTTAGTTCCTGAACAAGGTTTACAGCTGCATGGCACAGGTTTCTCTTTGACTCAACACAATCTTTATGTGTGAATTAAAAGCTGGTGTTTTTTTTTTTTCCCTCCAGAGATGGAGTCTCACTTTGTCGCCCTTGGTAGAGTGCCATGGCATCACAGCTCTCAGCAACCTCCAGCTCTTGGGCTTAGGCGATTCTCTTGCCTAAGTCTCCCATGTAGCTGGGACTACAGGCACTCGCCATAAGGGCCCAGCTATTTTGTTGTTGTTGTTATTGTTGCAGTTTGGCCGGGGCCGGGTTCGAACCTGCCACCCCCGGTATATGGGGCCAGCGCCCTACTCACTGAGTCACAGGAGCCACCCAGCTGGTACTGTTTTTGTTAAAGCTTGCATTTATCACTAGCCAGCTCCTTGTGTGACTCCTCAACAGAAGGCCCACAGCGCTCTTTCCTCAGAGCAGGGCCACAGTCCTGTGCGTAGCTGGCAGTGTGGACTGAGCCGACCCCAGGCCCTTCCTTCATCAACACTCCCTGCAGAGTGGCCATTCACTATCTGGAAAATGCTGCTGAGCCTGGGTCTGTCTGGGGCTCACTCAGCTCATGGATAGGTACCTCACAAAGGGGCTGGCATAGCCTTTCAATGCCATAGAGTCTTTTTACTTTCAAGAAGGAATGACATTAAGGGCCACAGTAGACCCAGTTTTCTGGACTTGTGTGAAACTCTGGAGTGAAATCCCCTGCTTGATGTTTATGCTGAAAAGGTACCATTTGGTAAAAGGTAAAATAAATTCTTAGTTAAAGGCAGGTCAGTAAGAATCAAGAAACGAGACTGAAGATATTAACAAGTTTATAGATGACATCTATAAAGTCTTTCCAGAGTTTATGGGAAAAGATGTCAATGGAAAAAAAAAGAGATGGCCTTAAAAATGGTAACAAGGCTCGGCGCCTGTGGCTCAACAGGCTAAGGCACCAGCCATGTACACCTGAGCTGGCGGGTTCGAATCCAGCCCAGGCCCACCAAACAACAATGACGGCTGCAACCAAAAATGGCCGGGCATTGTGGCGGGTGCCTGTAGTCCCAGCTACTTGGGAGGCTGAGGCAGGAGACTCACCTGAGCCCAGGAGTTGGAGGTTGCTGTGAGCTGTGATGCCACGGCATCTATCCAGGGTGACAGCTTGAGGCTCTGTCTCAAAAAAAGGTAACAAATTTCCATGCTCATGTGGGGGGCACAGTGGCTTTGGGAAATGCTGTTGTGGAGTCAAACGATGGTTGTACCAGTTACGGAGTGTGTGACCCTAGCAATTCACATCTCTCAGACTCAGTTTCTGTTTTGGGTTTTAAATCAGGAAAATTTTCCTTATGAAAATAAGAAATCATATACATCAAGTTCACAGTGCCTGGTACATAACAGGGAGTCAGATGATAATTTGTTACCACAGTGCAAATATACAGACCTCACAGCTAAGTGGTTTTACAGTGTTTCTGTGCTGTGCATTGGGTTGTTAATTACTATCTTCTGTGGGATCAGAAGGCCAAGCAACAGTGGCCAGCAAATGGCTCCTAGGCCCAGCCCTCCAACCAGATGGGAAAGGCAGGGACACCTCACCTTTGGGCAGACAAATGGAAGGCCTTCCCCTGAGGGTGCTGGCTGAATTGCAGGGTATCAGCTCATAAGCCAACCAACTGTTTCTTCAACGGAAACTGAAATCTTATTAAAATAGGTATACATGGTCCAGCCAATAATGTTCTCGAGAAATTTTATGTAGTCCAGTACAGTAAGTCCTCACTTAACATCATCAATAGGTTCTCAGAAAAAAAAAACAAACAATGTTTCATTATATGTCATTTGGCTTAAAGTGGCAATTTCCAAGAACCTATCAATGTAACAGGGTTCACTGGACCGTTTTCATTTCTACATTGAGAACATCTACCCTTTCTTCTCTTTGCTTTTCCTAACCTAGTCCACAGGCCCTGAGAAGCTAGGACAGCTCTTGGCCAGTGGTGTCCTGGCTGATGTACAGTGACACCCAGTGATTCCTGGGAGCCAGGTCTCTGGTCATTCCTCAACCTGCATGTGGCTGGACTAACTTGATTCAAATGAAAAAAAAGATGGCAGAAGGATGGGAAGTCATTTCTGACATTAGGTTATATAAGACTGTGGCTTCTATCAGGGTTGAGCGGGGAAGCCAGCGGCCATGACTGATTAGCCCTGTGAAAGGCCATGTGGAGTGAACTGGGAAGCAGATCTTCTGAGGCCTGCTGACAACCGTGGGAGTGAGTTTGGAAGCAGACCCAAGTCAAGCCTCAGCATGTCTGCAGCCCTGGCCTCCGGCTTGACTATAGCCTGGTCAGAGACCTGTGCCGGAAGAACCCAACTCAGCCACGCCCAGACTTTTGGCCTACAGAAATGGCTAGATAATAAGTGCCTCTTTCTAGCGACATAGTTTGCAGGTAGTTTGCTATACAGGAAAAGATGACTAATACTCTGAGGGTGGTCTCCTCCTATTTGCTGGTACTTTGCATCTGAAAAGGTGAACTGACAAGTGTTCAAAGTTGGGTGACAGACTTTCATGCTAAGGAAGAATGTGTTTCCTCTCAAAGAGATTTTTAAAAGTTGCAAAATTCCTGATTTCATCTCTCCTTTGATAATATGTTCCCAGCATTTAGCACATGTCCTTTTCTTTCACAACTGGAAGAACAGAGACCAGCCTGAGGCCAGTGAGAGCTCAGCTGAGACCAGAGCTCTGCGGCCTTGATGCAGCTCCAATGCCCGGCTGCCCCTCTCCTCCCAGGCAGAGACTGCCAGCACTGCATCACACGGTCATTCTTCTAGTGTTCTCCTCCTGTGACACAACAATGACAGCAAACTGCATAGGATGCTGTGGAAATCAAACTGAAGGGCATGTGATAGCTCAAAATGATTTTTTGTCAGTTAATACGTGAAAGCCAGGAAAATTTACAAATACACTATATACTTGATAGTTGAATTTTTGGTATGTCAGTTAGAAACTGCCTATATTCTATCGTTTTCTCATTCATAAAATATAATAAAAGAAAGTGGAACCAAATTTTTACTTTTACAGGGAGATACGCAGGGGTGGAGGTGGTTCTCTTGGCAACCAAACCACTGACTCCCTCTCCCAGCTGATCTGAGCTGCAGTAAAAGTGAGGCTGTGCAGAGGAGCCAGGCATCAGTCTTTAACTGGCCTCCCAGCTTCCCACTTGTTTCTTCCCCAATTTCATTTTGTTCTCTGTAAAATGTGCTTTTAGTTTTTGAATTTTTCACTCATGTTACACACACGCTCAATATTTTAAAATTCACTTGGAAAAGTTGAACCATTTTCAAACAGTTATAGGTTAATTTTCACAATTGGTAAGCATTAAATATTTATAATGTTCAATGTTAATTTTTAATGAATCATTATTCACATTTTATGATTTTTAAAAGAATGTGTAAATTCAAGACTATGGAAAAATGTAGATAATACTAAGAAAGCTATAAAACCAACTTTTTCAGCTTGGCGCCTGTGGCTCAACGGGCTAAGGCGCCAGCCATGTACACCTGAGCTGGTGGGTTCAAATCCAGCCTGGCCCGCCAAACAACAACGACAGCTGCAACCAAAAATGGTCAGGCGTTGTGGCGGGTGCCTGTGGTCCCAGCTACTTGGGAGGCAGAGGCAGGAGACTCACTTGAGTCCAGGAATTGGAGGTTGCTGTGAGCTGTGATGCTATTGCACTCTATCCAGGGTGACAGCTTGAGGCTTTGTCTCAACCCTCCCCCCAAAACAAAAAAACCCCAACTTTTTCTCTATATGCCACCATAAGGAGATTTAGGCTTTTAAAAAGTTTTAATAAAATATCTAACATAAAGCTTAGCATTTTAATCATTTCTTAAGTATATAATTAAATTGCATTAAGAATATTCACAATAGGATTAGTAGGCCAAAGGGTACAACCCTTTTAATACAGCTTCTGAATACACACTAACTAAGCATTTCCAAAAGGTACAAACCAGTGATTAATACTATTTGGCAATGTTTGAATATATTTGTTTCATATCATATCAATATATTTGTATATTTAACTAATTAATTTTTGAAAATTTAATAAACAAAAGCTATTTTCAAATAGAATTAAAGTGTTTAAATGGAACAAAAAAAGCTAAGTCATTTTTTGGTGTTTTATTTTTACCTTGATCCCTTACCTAGAGTAGCAGTGGCCTTTCCAACAACATACACTGATTTAACATTCCATTTTTCTTTCAGAGACTTTTCCCACACTGTAAAACATGAAATTACATATGAGCTACAAATACCAACTAAAATTCCATTTTCATGTTGTTCTTGTTTTGTAGGCAAATTTAAAAAAATCTCTTTGGTAAATGTTTCACTATGTATGCTTGAAATATTAACCCATTTCCATATCTGGCACTGTGGAAAATTTTTAATATGTAGTGGGAACATTTTTAATGTGTATTAGAAAATAAACATAACTTGAAGAATTACAGTAGGACCTCTGTAAGTTGACCACCCAAGGCACTGTCACAAACTAGTCAACATAAGGAACTAGGCCTGCTGGCTTGGCGCCTGTGGCTCAACGGGCTAAGGTGACAGCCACGTACACCTGAGCTGGCGGGTTTGAATCCAGCCTGGGCCCGCCAAACAACAATGACGGCTGAAACCAAAAAATGGCCAGGTGTTGTGGCGGGTGCCTGTAGTCCCAGCTACATGGGAGGCGGAGGCAAGAGACTCGCTTGAGCCCAGGAATTGGAGGTTGCTGTGAGCTGTGATGCCATTGCACTCTATCCAGGGTGACAGCTTGAGGCTCTGTCTCAAAAAAAAAAAAGGAACTAGGCCTGCTGTACTAAAACGTACATGTGGTGCATGTCTGGTCGATGAAAATTAGGTCAACTTTCTCCCAGCCTCTAAGCTGCAATTGGGATGGCTTGCTGTTCTCTCATGCCTCCCTAATCGTCCCTGAAAGTCCTGCTCCCCGTTTGGGGAGGGACATACTAACTAAAACAGGAACTTTCCCCTCCTGGAGATCTAGTCATGATCAAAACTCTTTCCTCTAATTCACCTTCCATGACCCCAACTTGGGAAGTCCCCTTTCCTGTTATCTTGTCTTCTTCTACTGTTAAAGTTATAGGAGTCGATTCCTGCATACGTCATTCACAAGTAAAGTCCTGGAACCCTCCATCTTCTATGGTGGCAGGCAATGAAGACAGCCAACCACAGACCATGTACACTTGTGAGCCAAAAGAAAGTTTGAAGTTATTATTTAGGAAACAGCAAGAAAAACCCTAATATGGTTTTCTTTTAGCATCATTGGATAAGTGCTTCTGACCTGACACTGTTCTACCTTTGCCTATTTCTAAATACACTAATCAGTTTATGCTTTCCAGAAATGTCATCAAGCCACACGCAATAAAGATGGTTCCAGTCCATGAACCCCTGTATCACTCTCCTCTGGAGAAACCCCAACTGCCCCCTTCTATCATCGCCCGATTCAGCAGGAAGCAGTTAGATCGAGTCTTTGCCCC
>CAUYON010033707.1:0-12110 GCA_963573935.1 Arctocebus calabarensis
GATAAAATTTCTTTTGGACACTGGAGCAACCTTTTCTGTACTTCTCTCTAACCCTGATCTTTTATCTCCCAAATCCATAACTATACAGGGGGTGTCTGGAAAGCTGGTTACCAAATTTTTCTCCCAGCCTTTAAGCTGCAATTGGGATGACTTGCTGTTCTCTCATGGCTCCCTAATCGTGCCTGAAAGACCTGCTCCCCTTTTGGGGAGGGACATACTAACTAAAACAGGAACTTTTCCCTCCTGGAGATCTAGCCATGATCAATTCACCTTCCCTAAACCCAACTTGGGAAGTCCCCTTTCCTGTTATCTTGTCTTCTTCTATAGCTGTTAAAGTTATAGGAGTTGATTCCTGCATACATCATTCACAAGTAAAATCCTGGAACCCTCCATCTTCAACGGAGGCAAACAACGAAGACAGCCAACCACAGACCACCTACACTTGTGAGCCAAAAGAAAGTTTGAAGTTATCATTTAGGAAACAGCAAGAAAAATCCTAATATGGTTTTCTTTTAGCATCACTGAATAAGTGCTTCTGACTTGATGCTGTTCTACCTTTGCCTATTACTTATTATACTAATCAGATTTATGTTTTCCAGAAATGTCATCAAGCCACAGGCAATAAAGATGGTTCCAGTTCATGAACCCCTGTATCACTCTCCCTCTGGAGAAACCCTAACTGCCCCCCTTCTATCATCACCCGATTCAGCAGGAAGCAGTTAGATCGAGTCTTCATCCTTTTTCCCTAACAGCAGTTAGAGTTTCTACTCGGAGAGGGAGAATTGATGCAGGACATTTGGTGCCCCAGCCAGCTCAACGGAGCTGGCAGACATGCCGCCTCGTCCTTGGCGGTGTAGGTGTTGCGGCAGCCAGCTGAAGAACCAGCAAGCTGGATGACAGGCAAGGAGGGGGACCTCCAACCCCCACCAGAGGCTCCAATAGCCAGAAAGGCCAGACAACTGCCGAGGAGACACCTGTGCCTTGGTGTCTCCTTCACTTTACACTTAGGACTAAATGTGGAACCCCCATTTCCTATGCCTTGGTCAATTTCATGTGAATTTCTTATGCCTCAATTCCATGAATGGACTGTGTTCATTCATTGATACATTCATTCACCTTGGCCCCAGTGGAAGGTACTGTGTTCATTCGTTCCTGGCCAAGGAATCCATACACCTATATATACCCCAAGACTAAAAGCCTAAAGGGGGAGATGGGGAAAGATGAGGGGAGAAATGGAGAGAGCTTTTCTCTCCCCAGTTGAGTTCTCTCTCTCTACCAGGAGCTTTAGTGTTTTCTGTATTCTTTTCTGTAAATAAATTCTGTCTTATCACTGGGAAAAAAAAAAGAAAGAAAATGCCATGAAGGCTATGTTAAACAGTTTGATTAAAACATTTCAGATTGTATATGAAACCAGCACATTGTACCCCTTGATTGCACTAATGTACGCAGCTGTGATTTAATAAAAAAATAGATAGATAGATAGATAGATAGATAGATAGATAGATAGATAGATAGATAGATAACAGTCCCAGAATTATCTGTGGTTTGTGTTTTTCCCGGGTGTGTCTTCAAACTTTGACTTAATAAACTTCCATTGATTGTTTCAGTCACTTACTTGGTGAGATTGTCATCCCATTTTATAGATGAGAATACAGAAGCTTCAAGAGATTATGTAACTTGTTTAAGACCAAACAGCCAGTTAGTTGCCAAACATTCTGTTATCAAGTTTTAATCTTCACACAAATAAAATAAGCTTATATATCATGGCCCACATTCTTATGTTCCCCATTATACCTTGATGAGAAGAGCTTGGTAGCCATATACGAGAATCATTTTCACCCTTACCAACACACATGCATATATACCCATATATATGCACACAGAGAGAATTACTCTGAGGTCAGCATAAATTCTTTGTGTGGATTGAACTTTCATATGAGTGTAATGGGCATGATAGTTACCACTGTTACTGAGAGTTGACTGCAAATTGAATTTTCTCCTTGCCATCTCCACAAGATGTTGTTTACCAAGCAAAGCCCTTTTCCATATGCCACAGGCTCTGAAAACATGAAACATGACCATGTAAGGTACAATAGTGTAACTTTGCTTTTACAAGCACCATTCAATTCACTCAGAAATGTTATTAAAAATTGCTTTTGAAACTTAACAGTATAATTACAAAAAAGAAAAAACCTCTAGCTCAGTCCCTGTGGCTCAAGCGGCTAAGGCACCAGCCACATACACCTGAGATGGCAGGTTCGAATCCAGCCCCAGCCGCCAAACAACAACGACGGCTGCAACCAAAAATGTCTGGGCATTGTGGCAGGTGCCTATAGTCCCAGCTACTTGGGAGGTGGAGGCAGGAGAATTGCTTGAGCCCAGGAGTTGGAGGTTGCTGTGAGCTGTGATGCCATGGCACTCTACCCAGGGTGATAGCTTGAGGCTCTGTCTCAAAAAAAAAAGAAAAGAAAAGAGAAAAAGAAAAAACCTCAAAATGGGGGCAATGTTCTATTTAGAGATTAATCTGCCTGGATGTACAGGCAAAAATGTTAAGAACAAATCCTGTTAAAATAAAAATAAGCATGTATCCAGGGTAAGAAAGGATATATCATGCCTCCAGAGTGGGGAAACTATGACTTCAAGGCCACATTGGGCTCTCCAGATTCCGAAGAGCCAAATGACCAAATCTAAACTTCACAGAACAAATCCCTTTGTAAATAGTAATAATAAAAGAATGTTTTGTAAAATTTGGATTTGACTAAAAGCTACACTCAGCAATGCAAAAGGCTACATATGGCCCCAAAACCACAGACTCCCCACACATGTGGGCCAGTGCCTCTAAGTGAAAATGGAAATATATTCATAAAGGACTCTTATGTCACGATAGAGATTTGCATTTAAAGTTACAGTGTGTAGAATTTTATCTAATGAATTGAGAGAGACTGCTGCTAAACCCAAAAGAGGTCCAGCTGAGATCTGATTGCTTACTGCACAGAAAACCAATTACTAAGATGAGCATTGCCAGAGAAGAAAGGGTTTATTACAATTGACATCAGATGAGAGAGCAGGAAGAGGGACCTCAAATCCCGCTCTCTGACTAACAGAAGGGGCTTTTACAAGGGGCTACATGCATTGGGGCAGGGTAATGAGCAATGGCGGGTCTTGGTGTCAGGAAGTCTGTGCAAGGGCCTTTGGAATCTCAACTCCTTTGTTTCTCAGAAATTGCAACTTTTTTGGGAAACAACTCAAAAATATCAAGTAGTTACAAGTTACAGCATTCTGGTCATCAAGCCATAGTGGCCTGAGAATCTAAAACATGAGAGATGATTATGAAAAACATCTTTTGTATTAACATGGATAGAGTTGGAACACATTCTTTTTAGTAAAGTATCATAAGAATGGAGAAGAAAGAATCCAATGTACTCAATTCTAATATGAAGCCAGTAGACAACCTCATACATACTCTACTAAAAGTTTTCTCAAATCAATTCAAGGTGAGGGGCAGGGATATGAGGGAGCAGGAAAAAGGGAGGAGGGGGGAAGTTGGGGGTTTAAGGTATACGGCACACCTCTTGGGGGCACAACACAATTACAAAGGAACTTTACCTAACAAGTGCAATCAGTGTAACCTAATTCTTCGTACTCTCAATGAACTTCAAATCATAAAAAAAAAAAAAGGGTTACTGAAATATGTTCATAGACACAATAACAATACCACTCCCTCAATTCCCCATCCCTTGTTTGTATTTGACCATTCAAGCCATATGGCACCAAAAGAGAGGGGAGTTGGTGGTACATGAATTATATTAGTATGCTTAAAAGTAATAGAATGTCCTTAAAAGACATTAATAGTATCATAACACAGAGACACATAAGGGCATCTATTCCATGAACACTAGAGGAAAATACTACTAGAATTGCTTAGAGGTTTTATTATTTGACTTATTGCAGCCTTTTTTTAATGGCATTGGTGAATTGAGTTCCTATCCTGGAACTAATTTGTGGTTTTAATAGAGTGTCATAATTTTCAAGAAGGGCAAAGTGTCTAAGTATTTATTCATTCATTCAAAACACATCTATTGAAGCCCTGTTCTAAGCCATGAATATATAGAGATTAAAAAGACCAGCCTCCACCTTCATAGAGCCCAGTGAAGGAAAGCAGCCATATTTGGATGGTTTTAGAAGCATTATTTGTGATAACAAAAAAATGGAAACCGAGCCAATGTTAAAGAAAGAATTAATAATTATAGAGTAGACCCACTGTTCCTCAACTCTAGAAACTGAAAGTGATTTCATAATTCATTTGGCAATAAAGCCTGACCTAAATTAACATGAGGTTATTTATTGTCTTTGTTATTCCACTTAATGTGAATATTTCTACATTTTAAATAGAAATATTCATGTTTAATTACAAAATGCTTCTCTAGACACTACTGGGAGTGTTGTGTAATTGATAGAGTATCCTATTACCTGTATAACAACAAGCAAAAAGGTCTATATTTGGAAGCACATCAGTCCCCAGGAACTAAAGGTTAAGTATTTGTGTACTCAAACAGTAGTATTCCCCTAGCAATGAAAATGAAGGAGTTACGGTTAACATATATGGACGTGGACAAATCTAAAAAGCATGTTGAATGAAAGAAGCAAAGTCATAGAAGAAAACATTCAGCATGAGACATGTTGCATCAAGTTGAAATCCTACCCAACTTAACACTATATTACTTTAAAATGCACATATTTTATCAGTAAATTAAGAGCAAAGGAATCATAGACACAAATTCTAAATTGTGCTCCTCTCTGGGAGAAATGGCCCAAGGTTTAAAGGATATAGAGTAAGTAGTGCATTGGCAGTACACAGGGCACAAATGCTTGCACAAGCTTCTACAGACAGGGTCCCCCTTGTGGCTAAGAAAAGCCAGCTAGGGTACAAGATGGGGGTGTGCTATTGACCTCCTACAATGGCTTCTTTCCAAAACTTGGTACTAAAACTGTCTCTAGCAGGATTGTTGATTCCGTTTTCTAGGTTTTCCTTTCTTTTTGCCCTAGATTCAACTTCACATCCCCTGACTAGACTAAAGCAGAGTTGGTCCAGGTAGGAGCTCGCAATAGGAAGTTGTCTAAAAATAAAGGCTGCAATTGTATTGGGAGTTCTGATTAGAAAGGAAGCAATTAACAATCTTCACTCAACAGGAAGCTAGGTTATAAGTGATTCAACTCTTAAAGTCTGCAGTCATGACTTTGTGAACATTTTGAATAATTTATGAAAGTTGCTAATGAAAATGAATGCAAACCAGCTTGATATTCAGAACCATTAGCCTCATTAAAACCTAATCACAATTTCTACTCATTGCCCACCTGCTACCATCCTACTTA
This sequence comes from Arctocebus calabarensis, assembly GCA_963573935.1. Taxonomy (NCBI): domain Eukaryota; kingdom Metazoa; phylum Chordata; class Mammalia; order Primates; family Lorisidae; genus Arctocebus; species Arctocebus calabarensis. The sequence goes on from CAUYON010033707.1 coordinate 5,374, forward strand.
TGCACACAGAAGCTACTTTATTGAATTTGACTATCTCAGGCAGAGCATGAGGATAGAGTTGCAGAATTCTGAAATGTCATAAATTTTACATTTAGATGATAGTGCCATTGGCAGTACTTGGGGAGATGCAGATATAATAGAGAACATTAAATGATGAAAAATAATATTTAACACATAGTCTTGATTATAACTCACTACATATTTCATCCATCATCCATCCATCCATCCACCAGCCTGCCCACATTAGACAATGTTCCAGGCACTGGAAGATAAAAAGTTGAATGCAGCCCTTTTCCTTAAAAACAGTTTCCTGTTATAAGAGGATAAAACAAAAAGAATGGTTGGTTACAGGCAATGTAAAACCACCTACATTCTAAAGTCAGCCACCTACTGAACAGCTAGAGTGACCAGTCACATAAAATAAAATGTGACTAGCTGCTCTCTGGAGATGCCTGTTAGGAGTACTGAGGATGATGCTGAGATGCAATGAAGGGCTGAGTGAGGGCAGCAAAGATTCCTTTAGAAGATGGTATTGACCTGAGTTTAGGAGCAACCTCACTCTTAGGTTCAGGCAATCCCCTTGCCTCAGCCTCCTGAGTACCTGGGACTCCAAGCACCTGCCACAACACCTGGACAGTTTTTCTGGTTTTAGTGGAGACAGGGTCTCGCTTTTGCTCAGGCTGGTCTGGAAAACCTGAGCTCCAACATTCCACTCATCTCAACATCCTAGAATGCTAGGATTATGGGCATGAGCCACTGCACCCAGCCTCTCCAAATATTTTCATCTATCCACCAAGAACATTTCCTGAGACATTTCCTTTTGGTTTAGGAAATCAACATGTTTACTTTTTTTTTGCTCAAGCAGGTAAAATATCAAAGCTTATTAAAGCAGAGAACAATATAGAAAGGATAGTACACTCTCAAAGTCTACAGCGAGTGGACTTCTCCAATCAGGAACAAGTAAGTAAAGCCCAAGTTTACTTTCTTTATCCTCTAGTCAAGTATCTATAAGAGAAATTTAATTTATTTTTACCATGATTTTATGTTTACCATAATTAAAATATGAAAAAATATGGAGTACATACTTAACAATCATTAAGTTTGTACATCAGACATTATATAAATTGGTTTGTCTGTAGAATTTCATTTTAGACAAAGAGTAACCACTTTCCCCCACTTTACAGATGAAAAAACTGAGACTCAAAGAGATTCATTAACCTGCTGGAGGTCACACCAGTGATTACAGCCAGAATTTCAAACTCTTAAGCTCAAGCTCAAACTCATAACCACTGATATACTACAATTCTTTTGTGCCATATTATAGGCTGCATACAAATGGGGGGGTTCAGAATCATTACAATCATGTCCACTTCATGTCAGGTCCCTCCATTCTTGAGAAGATTCAGGTGTTAAAAATATTCAAAATACCAACTGTATTTTGAACAGCAGGAAATTGTTCAGGGTCCAACAGACAGAGCTTAGGCAACTGTCCCAGGGGATGTGGAATTTGAAAGCCTATGAGAGAATAAATAAAGAGTAATAAAAACAAAGTCCATTACCTGAGCTCCATATCTGCACCAGGCTCTGGACAGGGCAATTAATAAATTATATCTCAATGAATGCTTCAACCCTAAGTGGTGTGTTCTACAGACATTGCAACTAAAGCTCAGAGTAATGAATTTACCCACCTAGGCACAAAGATAGGTGGAAGTCCTAGATTTGATTCCAAAGCTTTGTTCTTGTAGAAATAAAATGAATAAAGAAATAGTGAAGCATTCAGAAGTCATACAATGTTCTCCCTGTTCCAGATTTCTCCAAATGTAGTTTTGTAGAAGAATCTCATGCGTCCCACTTACCTCATATAATCCACCAGTTAGAGTAAATTAGCAATCTTGAACTTGTTCCATTTTAGACACTTATCTAAAGAGATGCACGTTTCTGTGAAGCATTTCCAACATTTCCTTACAGGTAGAAATCACCTGTACAACTTCCAAAGAAACCATTAGACAACTCTGGCTTCAGTAAATAATTAGAAGAATTTTACAGGCATATCCCACTTTCTCTAATATAAAACAATAGAAGCCTAGAAAGGACATCATTCAGCACATCAAAGGAACAAATAAACAATATTGATATTGAACCACTATACCTCCAGCATAAACAATGAACACTTTCTTTTTCAACAATCTGAACCATTGTTTTAGCAAAGCATTTTCTTTTTCCTTTTTAGTTGACATATAGTGTGTATTTGAGGGATAGAGTGATTTTCAAAACATGTCTACAATGTATAAGGATCAAATCAGAATAATTAGCGTATCCATCACTTTGAACATTTATATTTTATAATGATACATTATAAAATGATGTAAATGAATATTCAAAACCCTCTCTCTTGGCTCGGCACCTGTGGCTCAACGGGCTAAGGCACGAACCACGTACACCTAAGCTGGCTGGTTCAAATCCAGCCCTGGCCCGCCAAACAACAATGGTGGCTGCAGCCAAAAAATGGCCGGGCATTGTGGCGGGCGCCTGTGGTCCCAACTACTTGGGAGGCAGAAGCAGGAGACTCGCTTGAGCCCAGGAATTGGAAGTTGTTGTGAGCTGTGATGCCACGGCACTCTATCCAGGATGACAGCTTGAGGCTCTGTCTCAAAAAAAAAAAAAACCCTCTCTCTTCTAACTTTTTGAAAGTATACACTAAAGTGTTATTAATGACATTCACCCTACAGTGCTCTAAAACACTAGAATTTATTCCTTCTCTCTAGCTATAATTTTACTTCTGTTAATCAACCTTTCTGCCCTCTCTCTCCCTTATGCTTTCCAGTGCCTGACATCTACAGTTCTACTCTCTATTTATATGAGCTCAATTATTTTTTATTATTGAGCTCAATTTTTTTTCACTCCCACCTATGAGGGAGAACACAAAATGTTTATCTTTCTGTGCCTGACTCATTTCACTTAACAGAATGTCCTCCAAGCTCATCCATGTTCAGCAAAGCATTTCTGAACTACAAGCTGGAACAAAAAGAAATCCTCCCATATCAGTCAGGGTTCTCCAGAGAAATAGAACTGATAGAACAGGGCAGCACAGGTGGCTCAAAGGAGTAGGGTGCCGGCCCCATATACCGGAGGTGGTGGGTTCAAACCCAGTCCCTGCCAAAAAAAGAAACCGATAGAACGCATATAAAGATTGGCTCACACAATTACGAAGACTGGCAAGACTGAAATCTGCAAGGTAGGCCAGGAGGCTAGAGATTCAGTAAAGAGCAAATGTAGCAGCTTTAAGTCTGAAACAGTCTGGAGGCAGAGTCTTGCTCTGTCTTTATGGGACCTCTGTCTTTTCTAAGGTGTTCAACTGATTGGATGAAGACCAATAACAGGACCAATAACAGTACCAAGAGTAATCAGCTGTACTTAATTTCTACTGATTTAAAGGTTAATTACATCTAAAAAGTACCTTCACAGCAGCAACCAGATTTGTATTTGGCTGAACAAATGGATACAATAACCTAGCAAAGTTAACACCCAAAATTAATCATCAAATCTTCCATATTCCAAACCTTAGTAAATGGTAGTACCATGTTCCCAACCACCTGAGTAAGAAATAATCTCTAGATCAGCAGTTCTCAACCTGTGGGTTGTGATCACTTTGTAACAATGAAAATACATCCTGCATATCAGATATTTACATTACAATTCAAAACAGTAGCAAAATTACAGTTATGAAGTAGCCATGAAAATAATTTTATGATTGGGGGTCACCACGACATGAGGAACTGTATTAAAAGGTCACGGCATTAGGAGGCATTAGGAAGGTTGAAAACCACAGCTCTAGATCCTTTCTACTCCCTCACCCTACCTACCCATGTCCTAAAAATACGAACTCCCAAACATTACTAGACTTTCTTCCTCTTCATCTCCATGCCAACTGCCATACCATCATCTCTTACCTGAATTATTAAAATAGCCCGCAAAAGAGTCTTGTTGCCTCAAGTCTTATCTTCCTGTTATATTTCAAAACCACTAAACTCATTTCCCTTCTGAAAATGCTTCATAAACTCTTTATTGTTTAATAGATAAAATCCCAGTTCCCTTAAGCATAGCCTGCAAAGCCTTTCAGAGTCTAGCCCTTATTTCTCTGTCTCATTCTCTTATCCCAAATCTAAACAGCTACTCGCAAGTGCCAAACACCTGGTTGTTATCAGCCTCCAAGTGGAGGTTTTTTCCAACTTCCTGGTGTTTGTTAAGAACAGAATTTCAGGACCCACCAACCAAGAGAAGGCTTTTATTGAGCAAAAGTCCACTCTCAGGTAGGAGAGTGGCAGGCTGGAAAGACAGCAGCTGCACTGGGAGGAAGTGGTTCCAGATCCTATAGTCTTATGAATTGAGGTGAGGAATATTTAAGGCTAAGAGGTTGGCTTTTACTAAGAATACAGGTAGTAATTCCTTGAATTGAGGTCCCTGTCATTTTCATACTTTATATCATTGTTTCTGGACTGTCATGGTAATTTCAAGGGTGGAAAATTTTTAAATTGCAAAGTAAGTGATATTATAATTAACTAATGTTCTTTAAGGTGGCAGAAACACTGATAAGCTGGTGAAAGCCAGTTCTTATCTGCAGTTATCATCCCCTCTGGTTAGCTTCTGCTTAGGAATTGTTTATTTTAACACCTGCACCTGATTGTCAAGTCCCTGAATCTAGTCTTAGCTCTGTCTCCTAGACTCCTACTCTAACCCCATGACACTGAAAGTGTTGCTTCCTCCACTAATAATGTCTCTTCCCTCTGGAAAAGGTTGACTCTTCCATCATTATATCTCAAGTTTTCCTTCCTCCCTGACCATACCCACCTTTGCTATGATATAGACTTACATTCTTCCTTTTCTAAGTTCCCAGGGTATTTGCTTCATATTTCTATCAATTACATTCCATGGGCACATTAAAAAATATTTACATGGTTATCATCACCATTTTGTATGTGACCTTGTTAAAGGATTAAATTTTTGTCTAGCTTATTTTTTTACATTCAATTCAAAAGACAAACCCCAACATAGTGCCCTTCACTTAGCAACCACCCAGTAGAGGTTTGCTATCGCCTTTCTACTTGTATGTAAACATCTCCTTCTAGACTTAAACTCCGTTTGGAGAATATTTCTGTTTAGTTACCCAGTGCCTAGTACAGTGCCTAGCTTTTGAGAAGGATTGAATAAAGAACTGTCAGATGAATGAGCACCTTAGTCATTAAATTTGATGATCTCAATCTCAATTATCCTCTCTGCTTTTCTTGTGCTGAAGTCTTCAGATGGGCAGACAGGTCTTCTGTGGCATGAATTAGACTTTCATTTGTTTGTGTTCTTTTTTCTTCTGCCCCCACCCATCATAGGGACTAGTACAGTGCCTAGTAGATGCTGGAGATGCAAATATGGTTATTGATTAAATGATGCATGATCGGCTCGGTGCCTGTGGCTCAACGGGCTAAGGCGCCAGCCACGTACACCTGAGCTGGCGGGTTCGAATCCAGCCCGGGCCCACCAAACAACAATGACGGCTGCAACCAAAAAATTGCCGGGCATTGTGGCGGGCACCTGTAGTCCCAGTTACTTGGGAGGCGGAGGCAGGAGACTCGCTTAAGCCCAGGAATCGGAGGTTGCTGTGAGCTGTGATGCCACAGTACTCTATCCAGGGTGACAGCTTGAGGCCCTGTCTCAAAAAAAAAAAAAAAAAAAAAAAGATGCATGATCATTAACACTTGTGCATGCTTTTCTCTGCATCAGAGCTTTATTATGTCAAGACTTATCCTTGACCCTGGTGTAGTGAACTATGGAAAACCAGGCTGAGCGATTCTATCCAACTAGGTCAACTCTGCCCAGGAGACATGGAAAGCATTCCCTTGTGATTAACTTGTACACATCTCAGAAAGACATGCACCCATACTCCCCAAGGAGGTTATACTTCATCTTGACAATCAGATGATGGATGAGAGAAGGAAGAGTCAGAAGGAGGAAAGCCACTATTAAAAATGAGAGCTCGGGGGGGAGGAGCCAAGATGGCGGTCTGTAGCCAGCTTTCTGCAGACGCTCCTGTCCAGAAGGAGAGTTAAAGGACAGAAATTTAATGAGAAAGCCAACGGTTTGGAGCTGAGCCAAGAGACAAGGTCGAGGAACGCACATCAACATGGCTGGAGCAACCTGCGACCCCAAGGATACAAATAAAAGGTACAGAGCACATCGCCAAGCAGACGGGAGTCCCCTCCCCCAAGAGAACAGCTCGCAGTATATGCCACACCTCCATACAAACAAGCGAGTAGAGTTCGGCTGTCCTCCCACTCTACCCCACGGGATAGACCCTCTAAAAGTCGGACCTCCTTCCCCTGTGCCGCGGCACCCTCCTGCCAGGCATAAAGCGGTATAAAACTGTATATATTCTCTCCTGCAAGTTGGAACTCCCCGCACTCCCCTCCACTTTCACCCTGAGGTTTGGAGGTCTCTCCCCCAAGGAGTCCAGATTCTTGAACACTTTCTTGAGGGGTGTGGACAGGGCGTGGGTGGCTGCTGGTCTGTGCCATTCTCCCGGCTTGGGAGCGGTGAGAGATTGAGCCGAAAAGCGGCTGGCCGGCTGGCTTTGCTGAATTTCGGCCACACCTGGCCCTCAGGGGATGACAGCGGAGACAAAGGGCTGAAGCTCGCAGAATAAGTCAGGACTATTAGCAGCCCAGCATCTCCCCCACAGGGCAGAAATT
>CAUYON010033708.1:0-27853 GCA_963573935.1 Arctocebus calabarensis
CTGTAGTCCCAGCTACTTGGGAGGTGGAGGCAGGAGACTCGCTTGAGCCCAGGAATTGGAGGTTGCTGTGAGCTGTGATGCCACAGCACTCTATCCAGGGTGACAGCTTGAGGCTCTGTCTCAAAAAAAAAAAAAAAATTACATTGTATTTTATTATTTAAAAAGACAAAACTTTACTTAAACGGTATAGTTTTATTTTACTTAAAGGGTATATTTCATCTCTTATCTTTTTGCTCAGACCTTCTGCTTTCAAAGGAAAAAATGGAAAGAAATATTAAAAATTACCAAGAGAGGGCGGTGCCTGTGGCTCATCGAGTAGGGCGCCGGCCCCATATACTGAACGTGGCGGGTTCAAACCCAGCCTCGGCCGAACTGCAAAACTGAAAAATAGCCTGGCGTTGTAGTGGACACCCGCAGTCCCAGCTACTTGGGAGGCTGAGGCAAGAGAATCGCCTAAGCCCAGGAGTTGGAGGTTGCTGTGAGCTGTGTGATGCCATGGCACTGTACCGAGGGTGATAAAGTGAGACTCTGCCTCTACAAAAAAAAATTACCAAGAGAACATGATCCTTCTTGAAATCTGTCAAGAAATAAAATATAATAGGTTAAGCCACTTTTAACCAACGAAGGCCGTCATTTCATATATTTAATATTTCCTAATATAGCGCTGGCTCAACTTCTATAAGTGCAAGATGTTGCATTGCTGGTTGTAATGTGTTTGGCTCAGCTCCTTGACCGTGGGCTAGGGAGCCTCATGGGGCAGAAGAGCCTGGCCTCTTTATGGCTGACAGAAGGAGTGCTCCCTTCCAGCCCTCTCTGGGTGCTTCATCTGCAGAAATGGGCAGTTCCTTACGGTATGTGAGCGACTTTGTACCTGGTGCAATTATCGTCCCTTTGTTCCTTAGAAGGGAGGTTTAATGAGGAGAGTTAGGATAAAGTATTCTTGGTCCCAGAGGTTCTTGAGCCAGTAGGTTTCTCCTAAGCGTCTTCTTGCTAATAGCAGTTGGATACCTGAGTTTTGCACAAGCTGTATCTGGAACAGATAATAGGGTGTCCTTCAATAAAATATCATGCCAGTATGACTTCTCGAGAGGAGACTGTCCCCTGCCTGTCTTATCCAAGCCATAGGCCTTGCATAGTTGTGCCCACAGATGCCACCCAGGTGTGTGCCAAGGCAGAAGAGACTGGGATAAGCCTGAACTCATAGCGCTTGGAATTTCCATCTGCTCTCTGCTCCTTTTGTACTTTTTTTTTTTTTTTTTTTATAAAGAGCCTCAAGCTGTAGCCCTGGATAGAGTGCTGTGGCATCACAACTCACAGCAACCTCTAAATTCTGGGCTCAAGCAAGTCTCCTGCCTCTGTCTCCCAAGTAGCTGGGACTACAGGCGCCTGCCACAACGCCCAGCCATTTTTTCTTGTTTGGCGGGCCCGGGCTGGATTCGAACCTGCTAGCTCAGGGGTACATGGCTGGCGCTTTAGCCGCTTGAGCCACAGGCGCTGAGCCTCTTTATTTGTACTTTAAACCTGGAACGTCAAGACTTGCGCAGGTTAACTGACTCTGTCTGAGGCCACAGAACCCTGAGGGGAGGAATTAGATTGAGCCTCTCTCTGGCCAGCCTGGCCCAAAGAGTGTGGACGCTGGCTGTGTGCCATGACCCGTTGTGCCTAGCTGGGGCTGTTCACCTGCTTCTTGCCTTGTTTCTGCCTGAATAACCCCTTTTTTTCTCATCGCTAATGGCCTTAGCCCTGAGGAATGCTTTTCTCACATCGTTCTGCGTTTCCCCATAGGACGGATGACACAGGCTGTTGGCAGGTGAGAAGACCTAGATTTTAATTCTGAAACTGCTACCTACCAGCTGTGGATCCTTGGGAACCTCTCTGTGTCTCAGGTTTTTCCTTAGTAAAAATGAGACTGTAAACATCTTCTCAGGGTTGTGATAAGTAAGTTAATGGAGGTGAGTTGATGGCACGTGATGAAGAGTAACAAAGTTGTTTTTTCCATTCTTCCGAGTATTTATACATCTCTTGCATGCACTGGCAGTAAGGTAGTCTGTAGCTGTTGATTTCTTCAGCAATTCTCAGGAATACAAAATTCATTAATTTGGATCCTCTTTGGTCTTGGTACAAAAATTCATTCAGGAACGTCTCTTGTTATACCCATGAAGAAAGGGTTTGCTAAGCTAAAGTGTAATAGTCAGGAAGAGCTAGGCTTGAGCTGCAGTAACAGACAACCCCAAATCTCACAGAAGGTAATTTCTCATGGACGTGACGCCCGTGGCAGGGCAGGGGCTCTCCCAGGCAGCTGCTCCCATCTGGCCCTTCTGCATGGTGACTTAGTGGCTGCACCGGCTTCCATCCAGCTCAGTCACCACCTCTGCTCCCTTGCCAGAGAGGAAGAGAGGAACTGGAGAATTGCACAGAGGCTTCCTGCTGCCTCCATTGGGAAAAACATTTACAGCCTCTGTGCATGCTGGGTTGGCCACGGTGAGTCATGTGGCCCTACCTATGTGCAAAGGGGCTAAGACGTGCGTTTCAGCGTTTGCAGGAAGGAGCAGTAAGCAGCAGGGTTAGATGAACACGCAGCATTGCCCTGATATAAAAGGGTAATTGGGCGTTCAGAGAGAATGCGTGATTTTAAGTCAGGTTCAAGTACCTATACGTACGCGATTTCAGTTACTCATTCAGTGGCGGGCGAATGAGCGGACAAATTGTGGTACACCCAAATAATGGAATATTGCTCGGCAATAAAAAGAAACCAGCTCTTGATATGTGCAACAGCATGCATGGATCCATCTCAAAGCCATTGTGCTGAGTGAAAGGACTATGGGCACGATTGCATTTATATAAGATACCAGAAAATGCAAGCAAATCCATAGTGACCCAAGTAGATCGGTGGAAACAGAAAAGGAAGGCGGAAGGGATTACAAATGGACGCAAGGATGTTTTTATGGTAATAAAAATGCTGTCTTGATGTGGGAGTGATTTCACAGGTGTCTTCACTTGCCAAAACAAACCAAATTTTACATTTAAATATTTGCGGCTTATGTACTTGAGTGATTCCTTCATACAACTGAAAAAATTAAGAGACTGACTCAAAATCTTACCCATATTTATTTCCTGGGGAAGACATTTATCTAGTTTCGTATTTATTTGTATTTGAAAGCGATGAAATGGAACTTCATTCGCATGCTGACGGGTCTCCTTGTCACCTCCATGCTCTGTGCTGTTAATCCTGCTTCACAGCAGGAGACCATTGCCCAGGGATGAAATGAAAAGAAAATCCAGATTCAATTCTAAACTCACTACTTGCTAGCTGTTTGGCCTTGGGCAATTTGTGGGACTTCCCTCAGACACTAGCGTTAGGACGTCACAGAGCTGTCACGTAAGTGTGTCAAGTTCCTTCTGGTGGCCCAGAGAGCAGGTGTCCCAACCTCAGTTACCTGGTCTTTGTGACTTGCTACCTTCCTGACAGGCCACTTGAAACTTCCTGTTAGGGTTGTTCCTCTGGTTTTGAAAATGGTCATTTTCTCTTGCCTTGTATTAATGCAAACATAAATTTCAGGGCTTGAACAAACAAACACACAAACAAAATTTCAGGGCTTGCCAAAAAACTCAATAGTCAAGAAAACAATATTTAAACAATCAAAACATATAAAAAAATTCATGATGAACAAGTGATCAGAAATTTAAATAAAGGAAACTCTGTCCCATCCCAGATTCCTTTTCAGACCTTTCTCCAATTCTGACAATTTTTTTTTTTTTTTTTTTGTAGAGACAGAGTCTCACTTTATCGCCCTGGGTAGAGTGCCGTGACATCACACAGCTCACAGCAACCTCCAGCTCTTGGGCTTAGGCGATTCTCTCGCCTCAGCCTCCCGAGTAGCTGGGACTGGGCGCAGAAAAAAAGAGTTAAAACTCTGGCCTCTCCATCCGAGTGAGGCAGGACCAACCCCCCCCTTTGCTATCTCACTTACCCAGGCAAAACTAAGACATTCAAGTTCATCTTTTTGGCAGGCCAGGACTAGGGTGCACCCACCTCAGTTTCAAAACTTAAGGGGTTTTCCAAAATCAGTAATCAAAAAAATAATGATAGTTGAATAAAATATTTCAAAAAAATCAAAATTAATACAAAAATTCACAATGAGCAAGAGATCAGAAATGTAAATAAAGGTGGCTCAGTCTTTTCTCTAATTGTGCCTATTCTTTCTTCTTCTTTTTTTTTTTTTTTTTGAGACAGAATCTCACTTTTGTGCCCAATAGAGTGCTATCACCTCATAGCTCACAGCAACCTCAAACTCTGGAGCTCAAATGAGGCTTTTGCCTCAATCTTCTGAGGAGCTGGGACTACAGAGGCCCACCACAACGCTCAGTTATTTTTAGAGAGGAAGTCTCACTCTTGCTCAGGCTGGTCTTGAACTCCTGAGCTCAGCCAAGCCACCTGCCGTGGCCTCCCAGAGTGCTGGGGTTACAAGTATGACACTGCACCTGGCTCAATTCTGCCAATTCTTATTGAATCTAATTCCTTCACACCCACGGTATTAAATGTAAATACCCCTGAAATAAATGAGTTACATCTCAATATTTTCTTTTCTTTTCTTTTTTTTTTTTGAGACAGAGCCTCAAGCTGTCACCCTGGATAGAGTGCTGTGACACCACAGCTCACAGCAACCTCCAATTCCTGGGCTCAAGCGAGTCTCTTGCCTCTGCCTCCCTAGTAGCTGGGACTACAGGCGCCAACCACAACACCCGGGCATTTTTTGGTTGCAGCCATCATTGTTTGGTGGGCCCGGGCTGGATACGAACCTGCCAGCTCAGGTGTATGTGGCTGGCGCCTTAGCCGGTTGAGCGACAGGCGCCGAGCCACATCTCAATATTTTCAAATAACTCTTCAAGAGCAAAGCATGAAGGAATTGGAATCAATAAGAATTGTCAGAATTGGGGCAGTGCCTGTGGCTCATCGAATAGGGTGCCGAACCCAAATGTGGTGGGTTCAAACCCGGCCTCGGCCGAACTGCAAAAACAGAAAAATAGCCGGGCGTTGTGGTGGGCCTCTCCATCCGAGGTTTAACTCTTTTTTTCTGCGCCTGTCATGAGCAGTGTGACCTGTATGACAGGATACCACGTGGGAAGACAGTAGGATTATTGTTTTGTGGTTAAAACTGTAGACTCAAGGCTGGGTGCAGTGGCTCAACCCTGTAATCTCAGTACTCTGGGAGGCTGAGGCGGGTGGATTGGCTGAGCTCACAGGTTTGAGACCAGCCTGAGCCAGAGCAAGATCTCATCTCTAAAAATAGCCAGGCATTATGGCCGGTGCCTAGAGTCCCAGCTACTTGGGAGGCTGAGGCAAGTGAATCGCTTGAGTCTAAGAATTTGAGGTTGCTGTGAGCTATAATGCCACAGCACTCTACTGAAGGCAATATAGTGAGACTCTGTCTCAAAAAAAAAAAAGCTCGGCACCTGTGGCTCAACAGACTAAGGCACCAGCCACGTACACCTGAGCTCGCAGGTTCGAATCCAGCCTGGACCCGCCAAACAACAATGACGGCTGCAACCAAAAAATGGCCGGGCGTTGTGGCAGGCGCCTGTGGTCCCAGCTACTTGGGAGGCGGAGGCAGGAGACTCGCTTGAGCCCAGGAATTGTAGGTTGCTGTGAGCTGTGATGCCACAGCACTCTACCCAGGGTGGCAGCTTGAGGCTCTGTTTCAAAAAAAAAAACAAAAAACAAAAAAAAACCCTGTTGACACTAAACCTGGCCCGGGGTTCAAATCCTTGCTGAGCCACTTATTATTCTTGTGTCTTCAATTTTCTCAAGAACAAGAGGTGTTGCCGATAATAAGGACTTCAGAGGGTAAGCAGTGTGGATGAAGGTGTGGGTGCATGAAGGCTTGTTTGTAACTAGGGTCTGGCCCAGAAATGCGTGCTTCGTCTCCTGTTAGATCAGTGGTGACGTTAGATTCTCAGGGGACATGCACTCTACCATAACCGGCGCGTGTGGGATCCAGGCTGCACACTCCTTGTGAGAATCTAATGCCTACTTGATCTGACAGGTGCTGAGGACAGAAGCAACACACTTTGGGTGTCGCTTTCTCTCATCACCCCAGATGGGACTGTCTAGTTACAGGAAAACAAGCTCAGGGTTCCCACTGATTCTGCAGTATCTTGAGTTGGATAATTGTTTCATTACATGTTACAATGTAATAATAACAGGACTGAAGAGCACAATAAATGTAATGTGATTCAATTATCCCCAAACTAACCCCCTTCCACCCACCCACGAGTCCGTGGAAAAAATTGTCTTCCATGAAACCGGTTCCTGGTGCCGAAAACTTTGGGGGCTCAGCGCCTGTGGCTCAAACAGCTTAAGGTGTCAGCCACATACACCTGAGTTGGTGAGTTCGAATCCAGCCTGGGCCTGCCAAACAACAAGGATGGCTGCAACCAAAAACTAGCCAGGCATTGTGGCGGGTGCCTGTGGTCCCAGCTACTTAGGAGGTTGAGGCCAGAGAATCGCTTAAGCCCAGGAGTTGGAGGTTGCTGTGAGTGGTGATGCCACTGCACTCCACCTAGGGCAACAGCTTGAGGCTTAACCTCCAGCTCTTGGGCTTAAGCGATTCTCTTGCCTCAGCCTCCTGAGTAGCTGGGACTACAGGCGCCCGCCACAGCGCCCGGCTATTTTTTTGTTTTGCAGTTCGGCCGAGGCCGGGCTTGAACCCGCCACCTTCGGTATGTGGGGCCGGCGCCCTGCTCGCTGAGCCACAGGAGCCGCCCTATCTTTAATCTTTTTGATGGTAGTTATTCTAATAGATATGAGTTGAAATCTTATTGTGGTTTTAATTTGAATTTCTCTGATGATTAGTTACGTTGGGAATTCTTTTATATTCCCATTGGCCAACTGTATTGTCCTCTTTTAAGAAATATCTATTCAGGTCCTTTGCCCATTTTTAAAATTGGATTATTTGTTTTCTTGCTATTGAGTTGCTTGAGTAACTTTTACATTTTAGGAATTAACCCCTTATCAGATGTATGGCTTGCAAATATTTTCTTCTATTTTGTGGGTTGTCTCCTTATACTTTTGTTTTCTTTGTTGCGCAGAAGTTTTTTTGTTTGATGTAATTTTATTCGTCTATTGTTTCTTTTCATTACCTCTGTTTTCATGTGTTATCATTGCCCAGGCTAATGTCAAGGTTTTTCCTATATTTTTTCCTAGTGATTATACACTTTCATGTTTTACATTAAAGTCTTTAATCAATTTTGAGTTGATTTTTGTATCTCTCTAGTGTGAGATAAGGGTCTAATTTTCTTCTGATATGTAGATTGTTGATATTTAGTTTTCCAGTAATTTTTATTGGAGAGTCTGTCGTTTCCTCATTGTTTGCCTTTTTGAACTAAAAAATTAAAACTCAGAGAAGCAAAGAATAGAATGATAGTTGTCAGGAGTTGGGACAGGTGGGGGAAATGGGGAGATGTTGGTAAAAGTGTACAAAATTTCACTTTTTGAGTTTGAATAAGTTCCAGGCATATAATGTACAATATGGTGACTATAGTTAAATATTGTCTTTTATACTTAAAATTTGCTAAGGGTAGATCTTAAATGTTTTCACCATACACACACAACCTATACGGGGTGGTGTATTTTTTAATTAGTCTGATAGTAGTAATCATTTCATGGTGTTTATATATGAACCAATGTTTCATGGTGTTAAAACATGATGGTGAGCATCTAAAATATACACTCTATTTGTCAATTTTATCTTAATAAAGCTGGAGGGAAACAATAAATCAGGAGATGTATCTAATTGAATGAGCATGTAAAGTAAAAAGACAAATGTCCTTGAATGTTATTATTCAGACATCACCTTTAGACTTGGATTATATCAAACTTTAAATGCAAATTTTAAAATGGTTTCTCATCTCCACATAATTAAAATTTGGCACCAGCTCACTCTTTTCTGTGGGGTGAAGAGAGATTGCCCTGTGTGTTGTAAGAAGTTTGAGCAGCATCTCTGACCTGGGCCTTCTAGATGCTGGTAACACCTTCCTTTCCCACAGTGTATAAACTCAAATCACTCTAGTCATTGCCAGTGTGTGTGCATGTGTGTAAAAAATTACCCCAGTTGAAAACTACTGCTTAAACAATGTGGACCAACATATTCATGCAGCAATGTGCAAAGTTCTTTTGAATAGTTTATGCATTAAATTCCCCAAACAACTAAGACTTTGATAAAGTAATTTGCCTGAAGTCACACAGTGGAGAACCAGGGCAACCAGGATTTAAGTTCATCCCCTAGCGCCCCAAATCAGTACTGACCTTCCTAACCTCCCTGTCTTCCTATGTTGTATAACTTCTGGAAGGAACTTTGAAGAGCTCTGACATCCCAAATTAGGAGATTCACTTTCTGGTTCCTCATAGACTTAGGCAGGGGCTTCTAGGACAGAACAGGCCACTCCCTCTTCCCATCTCTTACTCATTTAACCTCTTTTCCACTGTCCCTAATTAATGACAATAGAGGTTGACTTTCACTAAGCCCCATTTTTCTAGTGGACAATGTTAGGGTGTTGAAGATTACTGTTTTCCTTTGGTTTAGTAGTCAATCCTCTTTCAAAGTAACTATCTTTAGGAAGAGCTCACTTCTCTCAGTTGTATAAGATCATGGGAAGCTTCAAGGGGAGGGTGGGATGGGACCCTCTTTTTTTCCTATGAGACGCTTGAGTTGATTTCTCAATTTGGCTCAAACTTGGAGAAAGGTGACCAACACATCCAAGATTGCCTGGAACTATAATGATTTTAGCACTAGAAGTCCCCAACCCAAGGGCATTCCTTCAGTCCAGAAATAGAATTAGATTCCTTGTATAACTGGTATTCTCAGAAACCTAGAGAAGTTAGGAGGTAGAAATAGAGTCCTCAAATTGGTGTAGAACAGTTGATTCTCTGACATTAGCCCAGAAAGATGAATATAATAAGGGACAATTATTTATTTGTAATAAAATGTACTTAAGAAGTGTGGACAGAGAAAGAGAGTGGGATAGAGCAATAAGCTTTCTATGCCAAGCATAAAGTCATAAAGTGATTCAAGAGATGTGTAAGTACAACAATGTTGACCTGGAAATATGTCACCATGACATGTGTGGATAGATAAGAAATTTCTTTAGTGTGGATTCTAACTTAGAGTTAGAAAGCCATGTATATTTTACTCTTACTAATAAACCTGTAATATTCAAGTATCTCTAGTTTAGATACAAGCTAATTAAGGCTCATTTGAATAAATTGTTTGAATACACACGTGTATTTAATGGAACAATTGGGATCTGAACTGAGATCTGGTTGATTCTAACCTCTTATCTTTCCCCTCTCACCTCTTTCTCCCTCTTTCCACAGCTGATATCTTGAAACTTTCATTGTCTTAGGGCTGTTAAAGCTCCTTAAATTCCTCTGAGGAAAAAAATAACAGTTATTGATAGGTTTTCTTCTTAATTCAATTCACATTCAATTCAATTAATATTTATTGAGGGTCTTAGAAGATTTAAAACTGTATAGTATTGTTAATTAGGTGAAGTTTGCAAATTTCAATCTTCTTGTTATAAGAAACTTTGAATATTACTTTCCTCTTGCTTTTGAGAAACTCTTATCACTTCTGTGAACATCAAAGTGCAATAAAAGGGCAAAAGGGCTTCTTTCCTGTTATCTAAAATGCTGTGGTATTTTATAGTGGGGCTATTAATGAAGCATCAATTCATCCAGCTCTAATACTTCTAGACAGATGTGCAGCATACTTACAGCACATCTGCTGAGTGTATGGCTATTCTGTCTTCAGGAAGCAAGTGGCTAATAACAAGAGTCACTAATATTATGCAAACGGTAATCCTCTTTTTGTGTTTGCTGTTTTATGTTTCAAATTTGCAAGAACCCTGGAAACACAAGGAAAACAACAGTGGCACAGGATTCTAATTTGTATGATTCCAACTCAGATTTCTCTCATCTGCCCCTTTGTTTATTACTTCATTTATTTAACAAATACACTGGAGCCAGAGGCAGAGGACAGAATGATGAGTAAGACACAGTCCTTGCTGTAATGGAGTGGACAACTGGGTAAAGTAACAAAGGGATAAAAATATGGATACAAGAGAGAGTGTCTGTGCAGCATTAAATGGAAGCACATAGGGAAGACACTTATCTAAGAAGCATTCAGGAGAAATGTCCTGTGGAGGTGATATTCATGACAGCTTATTTACAGCTGAAGGATAAAGAGGAAATATCCAGGATGAGGTACATTGGGAATGGGGCACAGTGAGGTGCAGGGACCAGCACATTTGCTAAGTTAAAGTTGAGGAAGATGTATGTCACTTAAAGGAAGCAGAAGAAGCTTCATGTGAGTAGAATAAAGTGCAAAATGTGAAAAGAATGTCAATAGTGAGACTATAGGGTTACACAAGACTGGAATATGAAAGACATGTTCTACACATTCATTGGGACATGCCTCATGGAGTAACCTTGTAGAGTTAAAGTAAGGGTCAGGCTTGTTGCCAATGTTGGTTTTGGGAAGGATCCTATGTGCTACATTGCGGATGATGCATTGATAAGAGATAGCCTCAGAGTGTCTAGGTCAGATGGGAGGGCAATGCTGGGGAAATAGAGATAAGGGACAGACGTAAGCAGTAGGACAGTGATGATGCCCTGGACCCGAGCAATGTCATCCAGAGGAAGATGAGAAGGAAAATATGAAAGGATTTCATTTGAGGAAAAGAGCCAGTTTTTAGACAAGTATGCAGGAGAAAGATTGCCTTATTACACATAGACCTCATAAGAAGGATGCCATACAGTAAAGGTTTAGATTTCGAAGATAGACAATTATCAATTAGAGTGGTGCGTAAAATCCACATTGGAAGGAAGAACACTGAAAAGGATGCCTCTGAACAGAACTCTGGACACTGTGCTAATTGCTTAATCAAAATTACTTTATTTAAACCTTGTTGGGATTTTTAGGGAGCCTCCCAAGGTCTGAGCTCATGTAACTAAGTTTCATAAAGGAGTGGGTGGATAGAAAGCTAAATGATGACTTTATTACTGAAAGAGATGTGTGAGAACAGTGGACTTCTGGAATTAGATGGAAGTGCCCAGCTGGTCACAGTAACCCTGGACATCCCCAGTTCTCTCTGGCATGGCTGAAAAGGACCTTTGATGCCTGGTTTTGGGAATGACAGAGGACATACCACAGTGTAGCCTTCTCTGAAGAAAGAAAAAAAGAGGACAGGAATGGTGTTCAGTTACAAAGACCCCGTTCCCTGTTCCCATTAAGTAAATGAGGGCTAGAGAGAATCTGAAAGAATTAGCTTATAGGCATTTCTCCACATGGACACACACTCATCCCACCCCCAACAACACTCTCACCATAGGAAGTAGTGCAATAAATTTGCCCTTATTAGGAAAAAAATACTTGGCTTCAGCTAGTGTGATACTTCCTCTAAGGCATAGGGCTGGTAAACAGCAGGGCTCTGATTTGAAGCCAGGCTGTCCACGGGTCCCTTAGGTCTAAACAATGTGCTCTATTTCAGCTATATTTCATAACTTCTTCTCCTTTTAAGGTGGTCATTCCAATTCCCTGCATCAGTTAAAAGAAAATTCTTTACAAGGGTGTTCATTTATTAACTCACTATCTTTATATATAGGATAATTTAGTTGGCATTTCAATGGAGATTGATGAGGGCATGGTATTCAGCAGGGCTCTGCTGTTTGAAGTGTAAGGAAAATTTTCCTCATAACCAAAGAGGGAAAGAGAGTATAAATTGTGAAGTCTAGGAGAAACCAATTCAGGACAACTCTCTTGACAACACTCCCCTGGAGAGAGAGTGCCCTAACTATGTGTTACTGAACCAGATGGGTTGGGTCAAGATTCTTCCATTCAAAGGCTTTTCTTGTTGGCCAATGTCTTTCCTTGAAACTGTTGTTTTGTGCAGAAAGAATAACTAGAAAGCAGTATTTTTTTTGATGGCATAGGAGTCAGAAGTTATATCAATAACTACACCAACTGTCTGCAACTTTCTATGCTTTCCTGAAAATATCTTCTGTTCATAGGAGGGCAGGAACAGAGTATGATTGTAGCTGGAAGAGGCTGAACATATGGCACCTGACATCAAAAGACTCATGAGACCCAGGGAAATTCATTTCACCTCTCAGAGCCTCTTTTTCCTCACCAATAAAATCAGTTGATTTCTGCCTTAATTATTCACATTGGAAACCATACTGACAAAACAGTAAGTTAAATTCCAGAGCAGAGCAGCATCCCAGGCCTTGGAGGTGAGTAGACTTGATTTTAAATCCTTGCCATCCTACTTGCTTACTGGTGGTTTGACCTCGAGTGGCCACTTAACCCCATGGAACTTCAGATTTTCCATATAGAAAACATGGATAGTATTTTCCCTCTTGTTTCTTCTGGATATGCACAAAACAATGTAAAATAAAGCACCTTGCACATAATAAATACTCACTAAATGACTGCATTATTATGGAAATATTAGACACAATATCGTTATCTGGGTCCCTATTAAATATGCATTTATGGAGTAACATAAACAGAAAGACTTTATGAGAAGCAGCCTCATAAAACTCATTTTAAAAAGCATTTATTTTATTTTATTTTTTATTGAATCATAGCTTTGTATATTGGTGCAATTATGGGGTACAGTGTGCGGGCTTCACATACAATCTGAGATATTTTCATCAACCTGATTAACATAACATTCATGAGATTTTCTCATTTACTATGTGAAAACATTTTTTATCCGTATTTAGAAGTTTTCTAAAAAAAAATAAACAAAAAGCATTTTAGAGATGTTAAAAGTACTACCCATTATTTCAGACATTTTTTTTAAGTTCGAACCCAGGAAAGAAATCAATACTCAGTCTTAAAACCAGCAAATACTGGTCAGGCTTGGGGGCTCACTCCTGTAAACTCAGCACTTGGAGAGGTGGAGATAGGAGGATCCTTTGAGGCCAAGAGTTTGAAATCGGTCTTGGCAACATAGCAGGATTGTCTTTGCAAAAAAGTTTAAAAACAAATTAGCCATCCCTTGTGGCACACATCAGCTACTCAGGAGGCTGAAGTAGGAGGATAACTTGAGCCTATGATCTCCAGGCTGCAGTGAGCTATGATCACTGCATTTCATCCTGGGCACCAAAATCCAACAACGAAACAGTAAATAACCGTTTCCTCCTGAGAATGTCTTTGTAATTGATGCATTTCCCTCTTTATTTTCTATACTAGGAAGCTCATATTTAAAGTAAGACAATAAATTAATATTTATGTAAATACTCTTTAACTTGGAAGGCTCATTATACCGAGAGGAATGCTAAGGACCCAAATGATATATTTTATATACTTAATGAAATCTATAATTTCCTCAAATTTGAAATTCCTTCATTCCTTAACAAACCATGCATTAGAAAATTATTTCCCTTTCTCATCTTTTGGCCTCCTGCACTTTGGAGGTCTCGCATTTTTACTGGATTTTACTTTCATCATCACATTTAGTTCCTTCTACATGTATGCCCTAAAATATGACTTAGTGCTATGTCCATGTTAGGGAAAAGGCAATTTTGTCCTAGAAAGATTTGCAAGTAAATGTTACACTACTCTTTCTCCCACTTGGTTCACTATATACTCTTTCTCTGAATGATTTGATTTATTTGATTTGAAAAATAGCATTGGCACCAAATGGTACCAAATTTGCACCTACAGCTCTGAACTACCCCTTAAGCACCAAGCATTATTTCCAAATGACTACTTGATATCCTACAGATACTCTAAACTTAACATGGTGAGAACCTAACTAAATATGCCTTATCTGAAAGTTAGTTTTCTCTAGAGACTTGGTCTTGCCTATATATAATTAAACAATTAATTAAAAAATTGAGCATTCATTATGTTTCTAGTAGCATGTGATGTGTTTTATACACATTATCCCATTTAAGCCTCAGAGGGAGTTTGTAAGATTAATTTACCATTATTTCTAGCTGAGGAGTATGTCATTTGCCCATTAGGTGACACATAAATACAAGTTTTAACCACTCTGATGTTAGTGAAAAGATATTGAAGCACATTGAAATATTGTCTAAATTCAGTGAGAATGGCTCTTCTCATAAAGTCCCTAGATGACAGATGATGGGGTGAAGGCAGAGAGAAAGTAACTCTGTGAGAGTTGGTGAGACTGTAAACTACCTCTACAGAAAGTAGAATGATGATATTTCAAAGAATTAAAAGTAGACCTACCTTTTGGTTCAGCAATCCCACAACCAGATATTTACCCAAAGGAAAAAAAAGATATTTTGTAAGAATAACTCTTGCACTCGAATGCTTACAGCAGCATAATTCACAATCACAAAAATGTAGAAACAACCTAAGTGTCTTATGAGTGGATAAATAAAATGTGGGGATGTATGCCGGGTGTGGTGGCTCATGCCTGTAATCCCAGCATGTAGGAGGCTGAGGTGGGTGGATTGCTGGAGCTCATGAGTTCCAGACCAGCCTTAGCAAGAACAAGACCCCTTCTCTTCTAGAAACAGAAAAACTGAGGTAAGAGGATCTCTTGAGCCCAAGAGTTGGAGGGTGCTGTGAACTATGATGCCATTGCATTCTACCGAGGTTGATAGGTGGAGACTTTGCCCCCCCCCAAAAAAGAAATATGTATCATGTGGAGTATTATTCAGCCATAAAAAATGGCAATTTAGTATCTTTTGAAACAACCCTGATGGAACTGGAAACCAATTATTATCAGTGAAGTTTCCCAGGAATTAAAATCAAATATCACATGTACTCAATATTTAATTGGAACAAGTCAATGAACACTTACATGCCTATGGAAGTAAAATCCAATGGAAACCAAGCATGTGAGAGGGGAGGAGGAGATGGGTAAATTTACATCTAATGAGTGCAATGCACGCTATCTGGGTGAAGGACACATAGCTTTGACTCAACTTGTACAAAAGCAAATTATGTATCCAAAATGTCTGTAGTCCTGCAGTATTCCTGATAAAAAAGGTAAAAATAAAAATAAATCGTGTAACATAAGATAATATGATTTTACATTATACCAGTTAAATGTTGTCAAGTTTACCTCATAGTAAGTTATGAGACATTAAAAAATCCAAGTCATCAAAGGGCTTTGCATCCTCTACGGGGGAAAGGGTTAGTGTGTTTTCATATGCAAATTATATGTATCTGGTACAAATACATATAGACAGACAGTACACATTTCATATGTATATGACACATATATACACACGTATATGTAAATACAGAGTATATATACATATATATACACACACACACACACACAAATGTGTTTATAAAAAACAAGGAGATACTATAATAGCTTTAGTTTTGTTTTCTGTAACTAGTAGCATGTTTGCTAACTGACTTGTTCCACTGTCCATCCCTTATACCCTTTGCCTTCAGCAACTAGCTTAGCTGGTTGGGGTTATTTACTTGATTGAGTGACCTAAACCTTCACTCTTGACAGATCTGGGTCACTAGGTGTTTGCCTGAATGTCGTTGTAGTTTTACATGAAACTTAATATAATGTCACAGTAATATGAGCAGTTACTGAGATCTTCTGTTTTCCATACTTGCTCTTCCTTGTGTCTAATATATAGATTATTAAGGAATGAAATATCTGATTTCCTGAAAGAGAAAGTCTGACAGTTGATGTCTGTGACATTCCACTTTGACACTTCTTGTTTCACTTTTATTATGAAGGTACGTCCTTATTCTTTTAAACACGTTTTGGTTGTGATTACTTTCAAAAAAATTTTAGAGCAAGTTTTGTGAAACCATGGATAGGAAAAAAATTGTGTTATTTCTGAACGTGAGTTCTGTTGTGGAACCAATGCAGGACAGATAGCTCAAAATACCAATGAAGTGTTTGGGAAGTATATGGTTAATGAACCCACAGCATGTGGACAGTTTGAGAAGTGGTGTTCTGGTGATTTTAGTCTTGAAAGTGAGCTGCATGGGCAACCTGAGACCTGAACTGAAAGTTGCAGTGGAAGCGAATCCA
Source organism: Arctocebus calabarensis (assembly GCA_963573935.1). Classification (NCBI taxonomy): domain Eukaryota; kingdom Metazoa; phylum Chordata; class Mammalia; order Primates; family Lorisidae; genus Arctocebus; species Arctocebus calabarensis. Next base: position 16,048 of record CAUYON010033708.1, read on the forward strand.
TCTCAACTTATGCATGAACTAGCAGCGAGGTTTGACATTACTATACCAACAAATGGGCCCATTTGGAACAAATTGGCAAGGTAAAGAAGATGGGTAAGAGGGTTCTGCATGAATTAAGTAGGAGAGCTCTTGAAGTTTGACATTGTTGTCGTGACATAAAAGTAAACCATTTCAATACTCTCCTGTTATGTATGATAAAAAATGGTTTATTTTGACAATTGCAAGCATTATGTACAATGGTTGGATAAAAAGCAAATGCTGAAACACAGACCCAAAGTGTATCTTTATCAAAAAAGCTAATGGTGTCTGTTTGGTACTTCAATGCTGATATTACCCACTTCATGAAAACTGGTCAATCGATTACAGCAGATGCCTACTGGAAATGATGAGGATGCTTGCAATTGCACAGCTCAGCCTGGTCAATATAAACAGACCAATTCTCTTGCAAGACGATACTCAACCACACATTAAATAAACAATGCTGCTCAAACTACATACGGAGCTGAACTTGGAAACTCTCTGTTATTGACTGTATTCACAAGACCTTGGACCAGTGACCACCACTTCTTCCAGGCTTGGGACCCCTTCTTGAAAGAAAGAAAATATCCCTTTCTCAATAATCTGTGGAAAATCCATTTTACAATTTTATCATCATTCACTCTCTGGGCTTTTTCACTGCTGGAGTAAACAAGCTACCATTAAGGTGGCAAATCTGTGTTGATAGTTTATGTGCATATTCTGATTAATTGTACTGCTTCTTCTTTAAGATATAATAAACTAAATTTCTGATTTTAAAAAAGATATTTAACCAAAATCTTAACCCCCTGTTATAAGCTGGAAAATTTAAATCTTCCTTCTTCCTCCCCAGTCATACGCAGTTAGTCGTCCAGACCTGGTGATTCATAACCTAGTGTTTCTCAGACTTGGCTACACAGCGGAATCACTTGTGGAGCTTCATAAACTATTGTGCCCTGAAATTCTAATTTAATTAGATTAGGCTATGTCCTGAGTACCAGAGTTGTTTAAAACTCCGAAGGTAATTTGCTGAACAGCAATAATTGAGAACTGCCTAATTCTTTAATATAAGTATTTGAATCATCATCCTCACTTCCCCTGCCGTGTTGGTTTCATCCTCTTTCCTCCATGGCTATAAAGCCCTAACTCAGCATCCTTCCCCCTTTCTCGTCCCACCCATCCGTCCTGACTGGTAACTTTAAAGTCATGGTAATGAAGCACGGATCTGACCAGACTATAATCCAGATTAAACTTGGCAATGGCTTTTTACCACCCTTAAGACAAAGTCCCAGTCCCGTCTTCATCTCTTCCTTATTGTACCTCCCAAGCTTTTTCTCCTGAGTATATCCCATGCTGCTGTGGCTCCACTCTGTGCTGTTGCTGCAGCTTCTGTCTAGAATGTGCTTCTGTCATGTAGCAAAATCTTAATCCATCCTGCGGGGAGATGTTTAGATGATATCTGTTTCTGACATTTTCCTTCTCTTACTCCACCCCTGATGGAACACAATTGCTCCCTCCTCTGTGTTCCTAAAGCACAAAGTTATTAAAAAATTCATAATTCTACACTAACATCAGCTGTTCTAGATTGTGAGCTCCTTGAGAGCAGGAACTGTTTCATTCATTTTTCTCTCCTGTGGATACAGAACACAGTATAATAGAATTACTCTGAGGAACTAATAATAGTGGTTATTGAATAAATAAAAAATTGATAAACACTTTGTTGTTCTTTTATGTGACTTCCTTTGATATTTTTCTCCCTTTAACTCAAGTAGACTAGTTCCATCCCTAAGAGAGATTTCTACAATTATCTTCCACGGTTGGCAACCCGAGAGCGAGAGTTTTTTCTGGGATTTTAACACAAATTATTGCACTGATTTTGAGTCAGTGAATTATTTTTGATTTTCTAGTCTCTAAAATGAACACAACAAGTTTAAGGAACTTACTATGCAGGGTTGTTAAGAGGGTTCAATGAGATAATGAGTGTAAGATAACTTATCATAGTACCTGGCACATAGTAAGTACCTAAGAAATATTTTTGTTTTTCTTCTCCATGAAGCCCTCCTTGCTTTTGCCAAACCTTAGTGATCCCTCCCTTTTCCTTTCTTGTTTGGATTTATTTACTTAATAACTATTAATTAAAGGTCCAATATATGATCCATGCTTCTCTAAAGCATTGTGAAATATGTGTGTCACAATAATTAACCTTTAACTAATATTTATTATCTACATGGTAATTATTATATTATTGACATATTGTAATTATTTACATATTGTATATGTTTGTGTTTATCAGTGCAAGAACCAGAAGAAAGCCTTGCCCGAGAGGAGCTTACTTTCTAGTGTGGGAAGAGAGTGGGAATAAACAAATAAGATATACAGAATCTTCAATGGAGGCAGATATTATGGCAAAGAATAAAACAAGATAGTAAGACAAAAAGAATGAATACTGAAGCAGGGGTACAATTTTAAGTCGAATGGTCTGCTGTGTCTGTGCTGAGAAAGTCTCATGTGGGTGAAGACTGGAAGGAAGTGGGGAACTCTGCTGTGTAGGTGTCTGGAGACAGGATGGCAGGCAGAGGGAACAGCATGGAGGCCAATGTGACCAGACCGATATGGCAGAGCAGAGGTTGGAGGTGGGAATCCATTCAGGGAGGGAACAGGAGGCCAGATGGTATAGGACTCTGTCAATTATTTTAATGCCTCTGGGTTTTACTCTGAGTGAAATGAGAAGGCTTAGGAGAATTCTGAGAGCAGGTGAGATGGAATGTGACAGGCCTGACAGATTTATCAGGATCAGTTTGGTCACTGAGGTGAGACCAGGCCGAAGAGGGCAGATGGTTTCTGCATGTGTGTGTATTATATGTATAAAAAATGCACATATGTATGAAAATCTAACAGTCGTTTTGGGTCACACCCCCACAAAATCTAATGAAGAATTGTTTTGTGTTACCTCCAACATACATTCTGGGTCCAGCTACACCTCACCATCTACCCTATTACCAGTCCTGTGTAAGTGCCCATCCTCTCTCATTCAGGTCACTTCTTGAACTCCCTTGAACATACACATTTCCTTTCCCAGCACATGAGAAGTGACCTGGATGAAAGAAGATGGACGCTTACACAGGACTGGTAATGGGGCAGATGGTGAGGTGTAGCTGGACCCAGGGTGTGTTTTGGCATCAGATTGTGAGGAGTATGAGCCAAAGAGATTTTTTCACTCTAAGTGACAAGGAAGATAGAATTGCCATGACCTGAGACTAGGGAGGCCACCAGAGGAGAAGGTTTGGTGAGTAAATATGAAAACTTTAATTTTGAAAACAATAAGTTTGAGACATTCAAGAATGGTAAAGCTTAGAGTATTGATCCAGAATGGAGAGAAAATAGAGCTATTTGTGTGCAGGTAGCATCTAAACCAACAAGAGGGAATAAGATCACCAAAGTAGTGAATGAAGGCAAAGCAAAGTCAGCGTCCAGGGATTGCATTGTGAGCTACTCTGATATCAAATCATGGTGTTGGGAAGAAGAACCAGCTAAGGAGTGTGAGAAGGAGCTGGCTACAAGGAGCCAGGAAAGCCAAGCTTGTGTGTGGTGTCTTGGATGCAGTAATGAAAATGTTTCAAAGACTAGGGGGTAGACAGTTATATTCTATATTGCTAACCAGTGAACTAAAATGAGGACTTTGAATTCATTATTGGGGTTAGCCATGGGGGTGTCAATAACAACCTTGATAGGAACAATTTTGGCAGAAGGTGTAAGTGAATATTGTAGTCGAAAGGTGATGGGGAGAAAATGAATGGAGAGCCTATTCGCTAGCTATAGATTTTGTATAAGTTACAGAACCTCAAATTCTCCTTGCCTTCCACTGGTCTTCCTTTCCTTCCTCCTTTATTTGCTCTCTCTCTCTCTTCCCTCCTGCGTTAGTTTTTTCCTTCCTTCTCTGATCTGTTAAATGGGGTGATATCTATTTCATTAGGATTCTTTGATGTCATGTATGTAAATAAGCAATATCCTTAAAAACGCTGATCTCTCCTGCCCTTTCAGGATCCTATGTCTTGTGCCCTCAGTAGCTGGGATAGGATTTGCACAAGTAGGTGTCCATTAAATGTCCAATGATGAGGATAAATTCGGTTTTCAATTACTCTTCTGGCCCAGGTGCCTGGTTATTCTATTGGAGCAAATAGCAAAGTGTTCCTGTTAAGAGTAAGAGCAGAATGCTGGAGGCCACTACTAGCTTTTTAGGAAAGAAGCCTTTTGGCTCACAACTCCATGGAGCTTCTGACTGTAAATAAAAGCTGCAATGACTTCTGCTTGGAAGTGGGGATGGGAGGTCTGAGAGTAAGTGCACTCTGTCCAGGGCAGCCTCCTGCGGAAATGATTTCCCGAGCAGAGTGCCAAAGTGCTTTCGTAAATGACTCTGGCTCACCCCTTTCTCTATCTCCTGCCCTGTGTATACAACATTATAAAAATAAACATTTGCAGGAGGTACTTGGGAGGAGGCCAAGGTGGAGTACCCAGCAAAAGAAACAGAGACACCAGGAAACTTAAAACTCCCAAGAAGAATGTAAGTTTTCAGAAGTAGGAACCAAAGGACTAGTGGGAATTCCAGAGGGTGGATATAGGAGGGGAATGTATACGTTTCAGAGCTTTAACTCTGGGCATCCTCAGCTTCTGTTCCCATTCCCTATATTGTGTCTCACCTCCTTTCCCTTCTGCACTAGAATGGATGCTCCCTGATGGAAAGGACTCTTAACTGGGTACTCATTTCTAGATTTGGATTATTTTTCCAGAAATGACTTTGTTGTTGTGTTGTTGTTTTAGAGGCAGGGTCTCTGTTGCCCAGGCAATAGCATCCTGCAGCCTCAAACTGCTGGTTTCATCTCAAGCTATCTACTCACCCCAGCAATCCAAGTAGCTAGGATTACAGGTACAGGCCATCATGGCCAGCTCATTTTGAATTTTGTTTTGTTTTATATTTTGATGATATTTTGCTATATTGACAAGGCTGGAATTGAACTTCTGGCCTCATGAGATCCTCCAACATCAGCCTCCCAAAGCTCTAGATTACAACTGGGAGCCACTGTCTACAAACCAGAAATAATATATTTATCAAATCACCCATTTCACACCAGAAACCTCAGCTCCTACACTCAGGTCTATCATGTATTAGATATTCTGTAATTAAATAAGCATTCTTTCATCCTTAAAAGTTAACACTGAGTTTGATTTACTCAGTCCAGCAAAAACTCACCTGTTTATAGAAGTCATCTCTGAATGCTCACCCAAGGTATAATGAGGCCCTTCCTCCTGCATATTTCATGGTATTTATAGTTCCCTCATTTATATATCTGTAATAGAAGTTTATTGAATGTGGGGATTTATTAGTTTGCTTAACTTTAAGCTACATTGCCTAGAACAATGACACACAGGAGGTGCTATGGTCTGATTGTTGGTGTCCCCTTAAATTTCCTATGATGGCACCTAATGCATAATGTGATATAGTATTAAAGGGTAGAGTGTGTGACAGTAATTAAGTTGTGAGGGCTCTGCTGAGAAGAATGGGATTAATGTTCTAATAAGAGAAGTTGCAAGGAGCTATCTTGCTCCTCTGCCAAGGACACAAAAGGCACCATTTATGATGAGCAGGTCCTCACTGGAAGTTGAATTTGCTGGTGACTTCATCTTGGACATCTAAGCTTCCGGAATCATGTGCAATGAATTCCTTTGATTATTAGTTACCTAGTTTAGGGTACTTGTTAGAGAGGCCTGAACAGACTAAGATAGTAGATATTTAATTAATATGGACTAATGAATAGCACCCATTCTATGGTCAGTCAATTTGTTACATCTGTATCCACTGCTAGACTGTGAATATATTTGGTGGAAGAAGTAATGTCATTTTCTTCTTGATTTCTGCATTTTTTGGTACAGAGAAGTCACTTAATAAAATCTATTATGAGTGGAGTAGAAATGTTTTAACACAACAATTAAGTAAGTGAGGCTATGTTAACCAGTTTGATGTAAGCATTCCAAATTGTATATAAAGTCAGAACATTGTACTCCATAAATGCATGAATGTACACAGTTATGACTTAATACAGAAATTGTTAAGACAAAAATTTTTAAAAATCAAGGGTATCAACAAATAACCAAACTTCCCTTATTTGAATGAGTTTCTTTTAAGTTACTCTCTACTTTATGAAACAAAATATGTAATATTATTATGCAAAGTGTGTATTACATAAAATATGGAATGAAGCGGGAAATCCTTGAAAAGAGATTCATAAAAAAGCAAGAGAGTTATAACCATTGTGTTCACTGTTATCTGAAACAAAAGCCTTCTGCTGTATTCACCAGTTCAAAAGTTTTGTTGAACACCTACTATGTGTCTACATCATGTGAGGTGCTATAAAAGAATGAAGATGGGGATACCATTGAAGGTTAGTTCCAAGATAAGGGTACTGAAGGGGACTGTGGGAGAACACTGTACAGCCCAGACTGATGTCATCACTGAGAAACTCCCAGAACAAGGGGTATAGAAGCTCAGGAATAAGTTTGAGCAAATCATACAGTCAAGTGATAAGTAGTTTGGGATTTGATATGTGATGTATAAGGAAGTGAGGAGGGTAGGGAGAAGTTGACCCAGGCAATATCATTCATTACATCATTAAGCAATAAAGTAAAAGGACATTCAAGAAAATGATAGAGACCAAATAGCAGATTGTAGGTGGACAGAGTGTCAGGAGAGGAGAGCATGGGGTGGAGGGAGGCAGGATCCATGTCAAGTAAAGTCCTGTTATTTGTGAGCAGTTCAGACTCTGCTTGCTTTCTTTTATTTGATGCTGATTCATGTACCTCCTCCCCCCTTGATCTTCACAGGCACACAGAGGTGATGGTAATAATTAGTAGGCAATCTTCTAGGGAGAACAGTAACGTGCTATCTAGAGAAGTAAATCATTGTTTCCACTGCTAGACTGTGAATACATTTGATGGAAAAGGTAATGCCATTCCAACTCTGCTCTATAGGAAAGAGAGCTGGGATTGATCCATGCTGTCTGCCTGGGGGTGGGGGTGGGGTGGGATAAGGGAAGGAGGGTAGGCATCCCCACCTGTCATATATCAGGTATTTCCTGCAACCGCATTGTGCAATTCCCACTTACACCACACAAATCTCTACTTCTTGGGGAATTCCTTCTAAATGATTATGATGCTTCATTTACCCCTTTTCCTTATTGGAACATTTCTTCTCCATGACACATACCAGAGATTTTCCTAGAAATCCAGAAAACTGCTAGTGCGGGCCAGTCAGACTAGTGATTATGAAATTCTACAAATTCCAAAATGGTTCATTTGAGTCAGACAAACCAGAAGGAACACTTACCACTGACCACTACCTCCAGATACATGAACTAAAATGAATTAAGGTTGCCTAATTACAAATATATGAACAGTGATTACCACTTCAAACTGATTACATGTTCATTGCCATAAGAAGTATGTTAAGTAAGCAAGACTTAGACATTGAAAAATGTGTAGCAGCTAAGGGGTCAACCTTCCCAAAGTAGGATATTGGTCCTTCCCTACAGGGACTTACCACACATCTCCATGCCATTATGGAGATGTTCATTATTAGCCTATTTCACTTAGTAGGTATTTAATAAATATTTATTGAATGCAGGAAAGAATGAATTAATGCAATGATAGGTAAAAAAGTGAAGACAGTAATTAATGATTCTTACGTAGCTCTAATCAAGCTTTTTGAGCACAGGTACCATGTATTTTCATCTTTGTGCTACCTTAGAGTTCCTTAGTCCTTAGAGTTTCACATAGAATCTGATGTAAAATTTTTTTTTTTAGCAAATATATATGGATTAATTGGACTATTATCAACCATCTGTTGGAGTAAGTGTCTTTGTGCACTATGGATTATAATCAATAGGGTGTGGCCTATATGCCATGTATTTTTTTTTTTTTTTAATTCTCCACAGAGCCTAACATAGTATCTGGTGTTCGGTAAAGTTAGGTCAAGCAATGCATGCTTTATATCATTTTCAGGATTTATATTTCTCTAAAGTCATTCTCAAATGACCCATATTTAAATATTAGAATCAAGCAGAAATTATTCCTGAATCTCATTTCAATCCAAGCATGACAACTTTTTTTCTTTTAATTGAATCATAGCTGTGTACATTAGTTCAATCATGGGGTACAGTGTGCGGGCTTTGAATACAATCTGAGATATTTTTATCAACCTGATTGACATAACATTCATGAGATTTTCTCATTTACCATGTGAAAACATTTTTGATCCGTATTTAGAAGTAATAACTACTTCTTAGGTGGTTCTGATGCACAGAAGCTAGAGAATCATCTTCTAAACCAAGAGTTATTTGAAGATGGAACTTGATTTATGTATCTTTGACTCTCTTATTATATGGCATAATGCTCAGCTCAATGTATGTTTTATTTATTGAATGGAGAAGTTTTCAAAGACAATTTCTTTCTGGCTGTCATCAAACTGGTGGTGTACTACCAAGATAGTCAAAGAAATAAATGATCTCACAAAGGAGAACTTTTTGTCATAGTCATTTTTGCCACAATGCCTCTGGAAGTTAAGAGAGTATGCTTAAAACATTGGGGAACTATGAGTTGTCAACACTGTCTATTGTATTTAAGGAATAGCCTACTGGTACTGTTAATCACAAATCTTTGAACTCAACAACACTTTCTAATACATTGACTTTGATCAGGTTCCCTGTAAACAGACCCTGGGGCTCAGATTTGTATGGCAGAAGTTTTTTAGGAAGTAGGGGAGTGATTGTTCTTGAACTGAGCATAGAAAGGAGATGGGCTCTGATGTAATCACAACAGAGGCCTCAGCCATTGGGAGTTCTGGAACTGGGATAGCCCTACAGAGTTATTCCATATGAGGGAAGTGACCAGGTCTTTGAACCCCATGTTGAAGATACGGTCTGGTGCTGGGAAGTGGGACTTGGGTGAGGAAGTTCCCTTCAGTGGAGGACAACTATCACTGGAGATCTGACAGTGACCACCAATCCCCACATCTGGGAAAATGAGTCCCTTAGTCCTGCAGGAGGTTATTTGCATGGCACACCACAGCATCCAAGGCACAATTTACCTACAACAATCATCCCTACAGAATTTATAGTTTGAAGATGCTACAGTGCATTATAGTAAATCATAGGCTTTGGAGTTGGGAATTAGGAGTTTGCATCATTACTCTTCCTTTGACTAGCTCTGTAAGATGCATAAGTCTCATAACTTTTCAGAATCTCAGATTTTCATTTTTAAAATGTTGTTTAGTAGTGCCTGGCTCTCAGAAGATGGTAGATAAAAAGAAATTCTGCCTCTTCCTTCTTTCTTTGTGGAAGTTGTTTAACATAGGTATAATATTCATTCATTCACCAAACATGTTTTAGTTGGTTTGACTAATTATGCATCTGTAAAACTAAAATGACTTGGGGTCAGGTAAAGTTGCATCCTCTGAGCATGTTCTAAAAATTGGCAACTTGAAAACAATAACCTTCAAAAGCAATATATATAAATGAGTCTTCACAAATATTACGAATAGTAATCAAATGAACTAATATGATGTAAATGACCATTTCTTTAACAGATATTTGAGTGCTTATCCCCTGTGCCAGGCCTGCTCTGTGTGCTTGGGATTCACTGGTGAACAAAGTAAATGAAAATTATCTCTTTCAGAGCACTCCTTCTAAATAGAAACTAAAATAAATAAATTTATTCAAAAGTGGTATGGGAAATGCAAGATTTGAGGAAAGATGGTAATACTGAGCCTTATTGAGAAATGATGTTTGAATGAAAGTTGGAGAAGATAAGGGAGTCATCTTTGAAGGGAAGCATTGTGGGTAGAAATATCAGCTACTGCCAGGGTCCTGAGGCAGGAGGATAGCTTTTCTAAGCAGAGAAAATAATCAAAGATTATGGCTTGACTATCCTAGTCTCTCCAGCAACTCATGATTCAGGGGATCTCCTCTCCAAGCCTTCCTCAGGCTCCTATACTAATGGCATAACCCATGCTGTTATACATGCCTCTTCACTTCCCAACTCTTCATATGGAATAGCAGACTACATATATCATGGAATTTTATTTTGAACCCACAATAGTAGATTCAGTCTGGAAAATATCACCAGGATAGAGTAAAAAACATACACACATATAAAATCTAAACTACAAATAAGCCTGGAAATGACATCCCAAAATTGTAGGCTTCAAAACACAAGCCTGGAACTGACATCCAAAATGAGTTTCGACGAGGAAGCTCAAGGCTAGGTCATCTTGTTTCAGCAAGTAAGTGGAAGTCAGTCATAGAAACCGATGTCTTATGTTTCTGCAATTTGAATGTTTCATCCTGGAGTGGAATTTATAAGACGGAAAGAAAAAAAAATAATGATTAGTGGTATAAAAAACAATCCTGCTTCTCAGGCTTCTTTGTGCTCTATGATCTGGATTCCATTCGCAAAGAAAGTTTTGGTGGATATATGCACAGAGAGTGGTTTCCATTGTTTGAATTCATACTTATAATTCAAGCTTTAATATCCCCAAAGGACCCAGGGATGGATCTCAGAATCTTGCATAAAATATTGTGCAAAATGTTAATTGAAGTCCTTGACTTTCATATCTTCTGTGATCTCATTTCAGAGTATTTATTCTTGAGGATAGAAAATTCTGGATCATTTCCCCAATGTCCAGGAGGAGCTACATAATTTCAGTCCTCAAAAGCCAGAGTTTCATAATCTAAGTATTTGTTGCTCATGATTTAGTTCATTGAATAGTGTGAACTCCTCCTGAAAGGTCTGACTATTGTTATAATATTCCTGATGAAATACCTGAAGCACATTTTTACTCTCTCTGGTTTTTCCCTCCAGTGTCTCTAATAATAGGTTTAACTCTACTACCAAATGACTGATTTTTAAAATCCTCAGACTCTTTCCTCATCTCTTTTCTTTCTTTCTTTCTTTCTTTCTTTCTTTCTTTCTTTCTTTCTTTCTTTCTTTCTTTCTTTCTTTCTTTCTTTCTTTCTCTCTCTCTCTCTCTCTCTCTCTCTCTCTCTCTCTCTCTCTCTCTTTCTTTCTTTCTTTCTAAGACAGAGTCTCACTTTGTCATCCTCAGTAGAGTGCTGTGGCATCACAAGTCATTGCAACCTCAAACTATTGGGCTTAAGCCATTCTCTTGCCTTAGCCTCCCACATAGCTGGGACTTTGGGTTTCCGCCATAACACATGGCTATTTTTTTGTTGCAGTTGTTATTGTTGGTTAGCCAGCCTTGGCCAGACTTGAACCCACCAGTCTTGGTGCATGTGGCTGGAGCCATAACCTCTGTGTTATGGGCACTGAGCCCTCTTTCCTCATCTTTAAGAAAGAGTCCTGTAACTAGAACAGAAAGACAAAGATTTCTCACCTAACTCTTCTATTCACTTCACAACCTGAAGCTACACCTTTAAACATTCTGGGCTACAGTGTCCTACTCCCAATAAAGTTGGCTAAACAACTATAAAGTGATATTTAAGTGAAAGAGGCATTCATATCTGTTGGTGGTGGTCACTGCTTCCTGCTATAAAATTCCAGGACCTATTCTAGTCACTTAAATTTCTCTAATTTGGGTACTGGCGAAACTTATTAAAGGTAGAGTATTAATGTCTTTATATAGTGATCATGGAAATGCCATGAAGGATATCTGTAACAGTATGATCAAAATATTTCTGAATGTATATGAATCGTGCCCTGTGATTGCACCAATGTACATAATTAT
>CAUYON010033709.1:0-14763 GCA_963573935.1 Arctocebus calabarensis
CAGCTGCCGGCAGGATTAGACCAAACAAACACACGCAACCACTTGCCAGATCTCCACTGCTTTTGCCTTCCTCAGGGGGTCCAGAAGTCTCACGCTGTCTCCCTGTGTCCCCAAAGGGATGCTTCTAAGCAGATCTCACCAGCCAGAGATGCCTGAATTCTTCTCTCCCCAGTCTCACTGTACCCAGTTGCAAGGAAGCTGTTACTCGGCTGCCATCTTAAAGCCACTCCCTCAAAAACTATATGCAATTTTTTTAATCTAAGAGTTTCCCGTCTCCAATTTTTTTCCTCTTACTTCAATATTATTTCTCTTATTGGATTATATTGTTTTCTTCACTTTTCTAAAAGATGCATAAGCTGCTAGGTAAGTGATTATATCATATTCTAATGACATATCACTCTTTAATTTTCACTAACAAACACTACTAATAACTGAAGTCCCCACAACTGTTCTAAATCTTACCAATGTACGGTTCTTTTCTCAAGGGCATCACTAACTATGACATTGACATAGGACAATTGACATATTAAACTGGGTCCAATAACACAAAGGCTGAAAAATGCCTTGAGTCTTAATTCAACTAATAGGATAGCTTTGAGCCTTGAAGAACTTTCTGGAATGCAGCTGGTTCATTTTCAGATTTTAGAAAAAAAAAAAAACCTTTAATAAAATTAAATCAGTTGTATATTTTCATTTAAGATCAGTGAAAAATTTTATTCTTTCATTCTGCCTCAGAAATATTTTAATGTTACCATGAGACTATAATTCCATTATAATACTGTCATTATTATTAATAGTATTTTAACAGAAAAAAGAGAATTTTGAAGAGGAAACCAGGGGAAGGATATAGGAAGATTCACAATTTTAGTAGGGATTGAAGTAGTTAAGAATTTTGATTCTTAGCAAGAGATATCACACCTGCAAAAGAGAACACACATATACCTATGCATAGAAGCTTTTTTGACATCCAATTGTCATGGCAACATCCAAAATCCATAAATGCTCACAGTAAGAGGCTGGTACATGGGAACAGATGGCTTGGACCTCCTCTCTCTTGAATCTTAACAAATTTATCCTTAAAGTTGCTCAGTAAAAATTAATTAAACAAGAATAGCTTATTGTTTTGATATGTGTTCTAACAAAAAGTTTACAATCATAATTAGGACTCCTGTCAATTAGTTATATTAAGTTAGGGTCTCTTATCCAGTGTATTCATCTTGGGTGAGGGTTCAGTGCTTCCTAGTAAATCATACAAAGAAAATTGGTTCATTAAAGACAAATGGCACTGAATCAAGAACTCCACTGGCAAAGAAAAGAACTTGATTCAGCAGGAAGTGAGTTGAGAGGAAAATGAGCCAAGAATTCTGAATAGGAGTTTTTATTAGTGCCAGAGATTTTAGCTTTAATTTTGTCAAAGACTCAGGAACATATTCTGGTGATTACTGCCCCTTCACTTCATGTATGTGATGTAAAATGTGAGAGAATATGTATGTGTGTGCGTACATACATACAAGATACACACACACAAATATATACATATAAATTACACATTTTTTTATCTCTTCAGGTTTAATTTAAATCACTTTGACTCCATTTGTTTCTGAATAAAATCACTATTAATGGAAGCAGTTGAACAACCAATAGAAGAAAATAAAGAAAAAGAGTGACAAGTAAATTTGATTAATGATTTGTGATACAAAGAATTTATTTTGAATTATTTTATTTGTTGAAGAACAAAATTAAATGTAGATTTTAAACCATAATTACTAAATTCATTCTTTTGTATAACTATAAAATGTCCTGTAATCCTTTATACCAAAACTCTCTTATCTTAAGATATATTCTTAAAGTGTGTCAAAGGTTATACTCATCATAATTTCTAACAGACACACTCAAAGTACTTTCCAAAATTGCTGTAGGATTTTATACTCTCATGAATTATTGTGGGAATGTCCATTTCCACACACCCTTTCCAGGTTTGGATATGGCTTGTTTTAAATTCAACATAATGAGTAATATATGCCATACTATTAGTATTTAATATTCATTTTCTTGACTTATCACTGGTTATGCTTATCAATTAATTTCTTCATTCATTTATTCAAGAAGCTTTTTGGGGACTCAATTTCAAGCATAACATTTATTTTATAGGATTTGATCCCTAAAACTTGCATATAATAAATAATTATACAAAAGGCATACATTTTTCTTTAAAAGCCTAAATAGATTTACATTTGCAAAATATGCTAATTACCCTGAAAGTAAGAATTTAAAATACTGCACATTAAAATAAGAATAATAATTTTTTAAAAATTTAGTCAGTGTACAATATTAAAGATTAAGCTTGATGTATTTCCTTTTTTAATAGTAATACAATAAAATCTTCACATTTATTTCATCATCTTTTTCTGCTACTAAGCAATATTAGCCTAGCTTAATGCTACAGCAAAATTAATACAAATCTGTATTGTAATTTCTGACAAACTAACTCAAAACAGTGTATAGTTATGTGCAAATGTATATATGTGTTACCAATAAATATATGCATTTACATTGAAGAAAACTGGGTTATCACTGATAAAGACTTCTTTCGTTATAATATGGTCTTTGCCCTAACTTCTTTAATCTTTAATGCCCCTAAAAGATATGATAATGGAAATTTCCCTAACCTTTTCTTCTTCCTATTCAATTTCTACCTTTTCCTTTTCCACTTGTCAATTTCAACAAGTGCTTTTCGAAAAAATAAATAAATGACCCCTTCAATGAAGTGTTGCCTGGTCATGGGTTAGAAGCAGCTTCACTCCCCTCTGGATCACCAGGTCTGCAGCTATTGCCCTCGTCACTCATCACTCGTCACTTGTCACTCCTATACAGACATTAGTCTCTCACTGGGGTGTAAATGCCTTGAGAACATCAATTGTCTTATTCTTATGTGTAACTTACATGCGGCTGAGAAATGTGTTTTGCTTTGCTTTTAATCACTTTTTTCATTATCTCAAGATTTAGCCAGTGCCAAGATCTTTATAGTTTCCCAGAAATGCTTACTGAATTGCAATATTCATCTTAAAGCATCCCTTTCAGGACTGCTAGGTATGCAAAAATGTTGATTTTCTAAAGTGATCCTACAGCAGCCACCTAAACTCAATAGCACAGCGTCATTAGTATGTGTGTGATTGATAACACTATTAAACAGTTTTGTTCTTCCTAATGCTTTGTGTTTAAGTTCTTTCATTTTAGAAACCTATAACTTTTTTAAAAATATGCTTTGGTGTTGCTGAAAATCAAACAAAGAGCTTGAAGAGCATATTTATTTGGGGAGCTAATCATTGAACCATAGCACATTGCAATAAGAAATTTGTTTCTGAGACAAGAGTGCAACTGAACTTTTGGTTCATTAAGTGGTCACAGCATAAGATTAGAGCTAGATTTTCAATGTGATATGTGAAGAATCTCTATTCTTTGTAGGGTGCTTAAAATATTACAGAGATCAAGTTTGACATTCAATTTAAATATCTTTCTACTTGATTGCTTGAGCAGAGTTCAGAGTTCCCAGCTTTGTTTAATATTTGTTTAGGTGAAAACAATTCATATGGAAAAAATTTAATACTACATTTGTTGTAATTTGCAGGTATTGATTTGGCCACCCAGCATCAATAGATTATTTACCTATCCACTGTTTTAGGTGCTGATACAAAAATGACTATTTGTTCACTGTTTGAAGTAACACTGAAGATAATGTAGTGACAGAGAAAAAACAAAAAGCCCCTGTTCCCAAGGACTTTCTCTTCCCTGTGTCAGGTAAGCATCTCTCAGAAGAGCCTGTGTGAGGAGCGCTGGAGACCTTGAACTAAGAAGCAGCACGACCAGGCCCAGACTTCACACAGATCTTTCATATTTCTGCATGGAGCATATTCTGTGTAAGGACAAGGATGGAAGAAGGGGGCTCATTTCAGGGGCTACTGGAACTTCCAGGTTGAGAGAAGAGTCTGTAGGTAGGTTAGAGATACTAGGTTTTTAAATATACATTGAAGTTCCAGCATTTTTTCTTTGCTAGGTTGAGTTTGGAGTACTAATCAAAAGAGCAAAGTCAAGAAAAACTTAAAGGGTTTGACCTAAGCCAGTGGTAGAATGGAGTAGACATTGCTGAAATAAAAAGGTGAGAGAAGAACAGCAGTGTACGGCTAGAGCTCAGGCGTAGATTAAAGTCATCAGCTCAGGTAGAGCGCTGAAAACCTTGAGACCAGATAACACTTCCTAGAAGTGAGAGCAGGCAGAGCCAATACTCAGGAGGAGGGTGGCAGCAGCGCAATACCGAGAGGCTGGCGAGAGGAGAGTGAAGAACCGAGATGATTGGCCAGAGAGGAGAAGGAAGCCAGGCCCTGAAGAGGATGAGTCGCACCACTGCGGGGAGCTCAGTACAGCAAACAAATCAGTGTTGGTGACTGGAGGAGAGAATACGAAGATCATTAGGAAATTTGAAATGAATAGTTTTATGGAATCATGGAGAAAAATGCCTCGCTGGACTTTCCTCCAAAGACAAGGGAAGAGATGAAGTGGGCATGGCAAACATAGACAGATTTTTAAAGAGTTTTATAAGAAAGGTCCCAGAAATAGAGTAGCAAGTAGTTCACTTGAATATATAGTCGAGAGGTTTTTTTCAGTTTTAAATCTCTGATGGATATTGCAGCATGTGTGCACAACGGTGGGGTTATCCAATGCAAGGAAATTAATGAGAGTGCAGAAGAGACGGGGTAACTTCAGGATCAGTCTTGGATCCAATGCTCACTTGGAAGAGTTTGATTTAAACAAAACACAAATAGAAAGGAAAAATAGTGCATGGCTGCTAATGCAAGTAGAGAGTGGATGTAGTAATGTGAGAACTCAAGTTCTCTCTGCTTGCTGCTGCTTCTGATATTTTGGTGTTTATTTATTTTTTTTAACTAGTGAAATCTAAGGTGAAGTTATTAGCTGAGAATAGGGACCAGGGTGTGTGGAATGTTTGAAAAGACAGAAGATCATATGAAATAATTGCCTAAAGAAATAGGCAAGTAAATGGACCAGAGTTAAATCTTCAGAGTATGTAACAAAGATGCAGAAGGCCAGGTAGAAATGATGGTCATGGGGGGATTCTGGTATTAAGGCTCCCATCCTTGCAGCAAGGATACAGATTCCATACAGACTCATATGGATTCCAGTTCCCTGGTAGAAATTCTAATGATCATGCCATAAGCTCTAAGCTCTTTGTTGTGCCTTTACTCCCTTATGAAATTCCCACCAAACCTGGTGATCCAGCAGGTAAATTCTGTGATCTATTCAGTACCCTTATGCTGGGTAACTCTCTCTTTTTTACATCAAATAGGTCTTGTTTCTATCCTTTGCCACTAATAATCCTATGCAAACCATTAATCATTGACTGGAATTACTCAAGAATGATAGCACATTTCTGAGCCCCTAGAAGAAATTATATCACAAATTAATAAGCCATAGCTAAGTTGGTATTTTATGAAGTTTGCTTAATCCAACTACCCATCCTTTCAGCTAATTTCCTAACACAGACTGTGTATGAGTTCCTCTAAAGCTGAAAGTATTACAGGGACATCAGGTTGTATATTTAGGAATTTAACAATCATTGTTAGACATGAATGAAATTTTAATAAAAACCTACAGTAGAAGTTTGTGACTAGGTCAAGGAAGAAAGTTATTTCTCTATAATGAGCCATGTCATGTAAACCACTTCCAGACAGCATGCAGGAAAAAGTACCCTTGAAAGAAATATTATCAAATATTTGAATAAAGCTACTATTTCAGTATAGAACACCTAAGAATTGCATCATTTATAGTTTCGGACTAGGAAAAATGAGGAAGCCAAATATAAACGAGATCATACCCCTAGCCTAAGAATAACAACAATCTCTTAATACTGGAGTGTACGGTTGTTAAGCCAAAACACTATTCCCACTAAAGTGCCAACAATTAGTGTGTGGACCAAATGTGCTATATTGTTTAGGACAATCTATATTCCCTAAATTGTTCCCATTTTCCCCAGTTTTTCCCCTTCACATCAAGTAGTGAAGGTCTAAAATATCCTACATTTCTTACATTGAGCTATATCTCCCAGACAGCTTCTTCTATCTTAGAAAAACACATAATCTCTACCATATTTTTTTACTTCAATTAAGGGTTTAAAAAATAACTAGTATTTTTTTCCATGAAGATATATTTTAGTTAAAAAGCACTGGCATATAACCCACGCTAACATTCAATGGTGGTGCTGCCACCAGCCAATTTAATTGAATTTATTATGGCTTTATCACTTTTATCTCAGTTTCTCTTAATCAGGTTTGAATGAATGTTTGGTGTCTGGCTTCTCCAAGAGGAATATGATAGCCTTTTTGTGTCATAATTTTCAATTTTTTCACTTCCTTTTAGATCATTACTTTGTATTTTGCTATCTAATTATAAAAATATATCAACAGGAAGGATATCTTCATTTGAAGTATAATCAATAGAAGATTAATTTGACCTTATTAACATTTTTCAGTCTTTATAAGGAACAATTCTGATTTTAAAAAAAAAATGGGTCCAGGAAAAATTATGCAGTGGGATGTAATTTGCCCCTAGTGTGGGGCCAGTCTTCCTGTTTATCACCTTCCCATTTGTGGCATCCTCATTGTGAGTGGACTGGAATAACTACATTCCACATCCATGAAATGGACCACTTCTAAGGACCCCTTAAAATGATGACTGTCCATGTTTTCTGAGTCTGTATCCTGCATCAACAACCTTGTAAGTGCTTCACATGAACCAGTATATTTAGTGGTACAACCTTTGAGGTAGGTCCTGTTATTCATAGTTTACATATGAGAATTCTGCATTCAAGTATACAAAAATAATTTCAGGGGAAAAAAAAGTCTTGCTTTTTATGTTATTGTCAAAATACACTATTTATAATACTATTTTAGATTTAAGTTTTATAAATGTTTGAAGATACTGCATGAGAATACTTGTTTCACCTTTTTTGCTTAAAACATATGAACAGGATTTCAAAGAGAACTGAAAAATAAGTTCACTTATTACTAAGATGACTTCTTTAGTAGAAAGAGCATTTTTCTAAACCATTCTTTTTCTTTTTTTTATTTCTCAAACTTCTATTGTCAAAAAGGTTCCAAGTGTTCAAATTCAAGAATGCCATGTTTTAGATTGAATTGCCCCAGCACAGCTCTTTCTGAATAAAATTTATGTGGTTGGCAAATAGATGGATATAAAGGGAAAATTCACTTCCAGCCAGCATTTTGTCTAAACGAGGTCACCTTTCTTTAATTCTCTGAAGATAAAGCTGAAGAAAACTATATTTGTCCAGGCCAACTCATATGGCAGACAAGAAAGAAAGCTGTAAAATGCAACCCGACAGGGTCGCTATGGCTCATTTTAGTTCTGTGTTAACTTCCTACTCTCCTGACTTCACAAAGAAAATCCACAGGACACCAAGAGCGGAAATATTTACTATCTCCTCTAATCATTTGATCTTTTTTGTACTAGCCTAAGCCAAAATTTATTTATTTTTTACTCCTCTATTAAAACCTTTATCAGTAAAATGGGTTTTATGGTTCTAATATGCAGTTAATTCTGCCAAAATGTAATCTGATCTGAGCTGCTCCCATGATGTGCTCTCATTTTGACGACAGAAATGGACAAGATAAAAGGACTTACTATTCTCCCTACAGGTGCTTCTCAGCACAAAACATAAAATCAGTTCTTGCATGTGATAAGTGAAGACAAATAATTCAAACAAATAAGGCCTAAAAAGGACCATTTTTGTATGCTGTATCATTTCGTATCATTTTGTATCATTTTTGTATGTTGTATCATTTTGTATCATTTTTTTCACATGATTTTGTAAATGAGTGTGTTGTATGATAGAAGCTGAACAATCAAAAACCAATGGCTAACTTATCCCTCCTCTGTATGCTGGGCTGAGAAAACATCAGTGTGTGTGAATAGAAACCAGCTGTGCAGATGGATATGATGGCCGACTCCTGGTGTAATGTCAATCAGCACAGCTTGTCATGTGGATGAACAGTCACAGACTTTATTTTTAGTGCATAGATACAACCCAAGAAAAGATTTTATAAACCTTACTAAATATGGTACTTTAGTCTTTAAACTGGAAGGTTAAACACATAATAGAAACACATAACTAGAAACATTTTCTCAAAGAAAATAGAAGGAAGGTTCACAACTTTTTTATGACTATAGTCCTACAACAAAGATAACTCGTAGCAATATCCCCGATCCATAAAGGTAGCTTAGATGTAACATTCAAATCAACCCCAGTGGACGCTTCTAGTGGAGGAAATAGATCAACGTGGGAAAGATTTCTTGATGCTGGACTGACTAGTTTCCAAAACGTTACCCCTTATCTTGATTTGTGTTTTTTCAGAGCCATACTGTTAAGTCGGGATTAAATGTGTGGATAGTGCCTGCTTATTCTCCAGAAGAAGTATTTCTTACCTCCTTATCTATGCCATGATCCCATAGAGGAAAATGTGGTGAATCATCATTCCTTAAATGTTCAAATACTTGGAGGTATCATCTTGCTGATTTCATAATTTAGCTGTAGAAAAGAAACTTTTATGATGTATTCCTTCAATAGATAACTGTTTAGTTCTATGAAACAAAGTATATTATAAAGAAAATTTGAATAATCTTATATAAGTATGTGTGAAGTAAATAACAAAAGTTGGCTTCATATCTATGATTGTTCGTAGCATTCCCTAATGTCCTGAAGAGAGTTCTCTCTCCGCTCACCATCTACATTCATTTCCTACATGGCTTCTCCAAAGCTGTGCCAAGCTTCTCTCCCTTGTTTTTTGAATTAAGTAAAAAATAAACATAAATTTTTCATTCCATTACAAAATCTTTGATTTGAAACTACTCATTTTTCCAAGTAAACCACTACAATAATTTAGCAGCAATATTAAAATATAAAGAAATGTTTCAGGAAATGGGTTAGACCAGTCTTTTTTTGATGTTAATTTTCTCTTTAACACAGTTACTCTTCCTAAAAAGAGCTGTGGCTCCCTTCCTGTCCGCCCAGTCAATATACCCAAGGACTTTATTAAAATGACATGAGCACCATCCTATCCTTGACAAACTGCACAATCTCTAAGCCTGATACCCTGGCTTGGTGTTTTAATTTGCCTGCCAGATCTAACACTGTGCAGACAAGGCTGGTAACCACTGAACAAGAGTCATCGTGGACATCTAGTTGATCAGGATGATTACAAAGTGTGTGAAATCCTAGAGCTATTTGTCACATCAGTGCTTTTCTCTACTTCATAGTTGACTCTGTGAAATCCATTTCCCTAGGATTTGTAATTATAAATCAACATCAAATTTTAAGGTGCCCATGCATATAAATATTCCTGTGAGACAGGAATACACCAATAGATGAGAGGAAGCATAAAGAAGAAATTCATTTGCTATGATCCTTAGCATTCTCTGTCTCTCTCTCCCTCCCTCTGTCTCTCCCTCTCTCTCTATCTCACACAGACACACATACAACACACTAATATTTCCAATCCAAATAAATATATTTGGATAAATAAATGTATATCTAATGTTCAAAAACATCCTCTAAATATCTTCTCCTTTCAATGACTTCCAGAAAATTAAAATTATGTGAGTTCCTTAGCAAAGTCCCACTTATGATAATGACCCTTGGCTCGGCGCCTGTGGCTCAACGTGCTAAGCCACCAGCCATGTACACCTGAGCTCGCGGGTTCAAATCCAGCCTGGACCTGCCAAACAACACTGGTGGCTGCAACCAAAAAATGACCAGGCATTGTGGTGGGCGCCTTTAGTCCCAGCTACTTGGGAGGCAAAGGCAGGAGACTCGCTTGAGCCCAGGAATTGGAGGTTGCTGTGAGCTGTGATGCCACGGCACTCTACCTAGGGTGACAGCTTGAGGCTCTGTCTCAAAAAAAAAAAAAAAAAAGATAATGACCCTTTAACACTCTTCAACATGAAAAAGGAATATTTATTTACAGAATTTATGCATTGATACTCTATACTGCTATTTCTTTCTTTCTTTTTTTTTTTTCTGTAGTATTTGGCCAGGGCTGGGCTTGAACCCAATACCTCCGGCATATAGGGCCAGCACCCTACTCCTTTGAGCCACAGGTGCCACACTATACTACTATTCCTAAAGCTATTATGATCATTTTAATTTTAATGACAAGTGTACATGCATTTTAGGAATTAGACTACATTGCTGAGACTTCAATCTGACTCAGCAATCAAAAACCTCTGACAACACTGTTAGGTCCACCACTAGAACAAGAAGTATAATAGAATTCTGTCCTTGACAAAGAGGGATGTGTGCCCCACTGCCTTAATCTGCCTACTATACTACTGTTACATGACCTAAGTGTTTTTTAGCGTCTGAGTTTACGAATTTTACCATTCTATATCATAGGCCAAAGGATCCAATCCAGCATATTTACATTACAAGGAAGGGTGAACCTCATAACTTATTTTATTTATCTGAGTCTCAATTTTCTTATCCCTAAAACTTAAATAACTAAATTTTATAAGCATTATTGAAATAATTAGAAACCTTGGATGAAAAATAAGAAAGATATATCTTTCAATTGCTTGATGTCACTCATTTTCATTTACTTAACAAATGGGCTCTCTAAGTGGGGACAAATGTTATTAACAATAATAATAATAACAGAGTCACATTATTGAGGCCTTCGAGTACAGGCACTCCACATTCAGTCCCTCTAGTTCTCACAAGGACTCTGGAAGAGATTTATGGTAAGAGAACTGAGAGTCAGAATGATGAGTGACCAACCAAGCTCGAACCACCAGAAAGAAAAGAGACTTAGATATGCTTAACTATTTTTTTCTCTTTTTAGAAACTAAATGGTAACTCAAATATTTAAAGAACAATAAAGAATAACTCAATAAACCTTAATGCATCCACCATTCAATAATAATGAATCATAATTTTTGCCATGTTTACTTCACTTTTTTTTTTTTATTTAAAGAAATGAACAGATTGAAGACACAGGTGGATCATATTTTAGGATAATTTCTAAATTACATTTGCTCCAACATTCTCAGAAGTAGCTGTCCTTCTTTATTTGTTATTGACCTATTCCAAAGACATCTGTGTGGTCATTTTTCCCTTATGGCATTATATAAGTGACCAGAGATGTATGTATTCTTTAGCAATTCACAGTTTTTCAGCTTTACATTTTTATGTTTATCTGCCTAACACATAATGCTATGATTTATTTATTTTCCTTTATTTTTTCGTTACACTGTAGAACATGTAAGTTCCTTTCAATGATTAATCCTCACAGGCAATGGTGAAGTAAAGACCCCCGAATGCGTCTCTTCTCATACATGGGTTAGAATCTTGAGCCAGCCACTTCCCTAATACCTCACAGACCTGAAGTCACCCTTCCACACACCACCTTGCAGTTCTGGGGTTGAGAATCCAGACTCCCTTGCCAACCAGCTTCCCCTTAATTTCTACAAAGAAGACAAAATGGCAGAAGATGTGGAAGGAAGGTAGAGCGAGGAAGGAAAGACCCTTCCTCCTTTGAGGTCCACAGGGATTGGAATATCCCTCTCCAGCAGGATTCTGGTCTCAAACCTCTTTCCATTCTCCCAGGTCCAGGTTAAGCCGCAGCTCTAGTGGCTGGAATACCAGCCAAGCCATAAATTCACAAAGAAAGCCTCTGATATTGAATAGACTGGTCATTCCAAACATGCACAGATTTAAAAAAAAAAAAAACACATATACATACGTACACACAGTTGTTCTGTTTCTTTTTGATCATTGGTAAAAAATAAGTAAATTATTTTATTAAGAAACGTTGAAGATGGAAAATTATAGGCTTCAGTAAAAGAATGACCCTAAAATTCAACACATCAATTTATGGAAATTTCTTTTTCTATTCATTGCCTGAGCTCTGATGAAATGCAACAAAGAATATTTTTATTTATGATCCTAATATTTCACACTCTTTGAAAGTGTATCTGAATATTCAAACTATGACAGGCACATTAATTAAAATAGCAGAGTGCATTTTCTGCATGCTAATATTTTAACAGGGTTTCACATTACAAAATATGTATTATTAGCTTTGTAATGGAAAGAATCAGAATTAAATTACAATGAAAATGATTGCTGGACCAAGGAGTGCTCTTTAGTTTTCTAGAAAATTAAGCAATAATGGAATATAAAGTCTAGAGATGAGTAGATTTAGATGAAAACCAAAAATGCCTTTATCATGACTTCGTTCCCTATGAGCTAAATGGCAAAGCTTTAGGTGAGTTTTGATACAAAATTGTCTGTAGTGTCCCCTGTTAGGCCAATGGCCCACATACACGGCAGAGTATAAAGCTTATATATAGTAGGAGCTACTCAACAGGGCTTTCATGAGAGTGTTTTAGTCTGCTTTGAGCTTTTATAACAAAACATAATAAACTGGGTACTTTAAAAACACTAGGAATTTATTTCTCAAAGTTCCAGAAGCTAAAGAGTCCAAGATCAAGACTTAGGAAGATTTGAGAATCTGGTGGAGGCCATTTCCCAGTTTGTAGATGTCCCACAAGTGGAAAGAGTGAAGACATTCTCTTAAGTCTGTTTTATAATAGCAATAAGGTAGGTGTTCATGAGAGCCCTACCTCTGTGACTTCAGGGCCTCCCAAAGACTCCACCTCCTACACCTCCAATACCTGCACTTTGAGAGCAGGGAATTCCTGGAGGGACATAAACATTCAGTCTGTTGCAGAAATGAATGCAGCAAATCAACAAAGGGACTTCAAAAGAATATGAAACTCTTAGAAGAGTTTTGAAGCTTGAGAGAGAAATTAAAGATATGTGGGTTAAATAAGGTGCCTGGGAGGAGATATCTCTGTTTCTGCAACCCTAAACAGGGCTGTGCTTTCACACATTGGATCTTTAAACATCCCACCTAAACAAATCTGGTCATAGTTTATAATCTAATCATAACCCTGTTTTGTGTTCTGCCTCTGCTTTATCTCTCCCATTTCCTAAATAAATGTTAGAAAGTTTGAATATTTAGACCCCTTTGGAGGATATTGGTTGACTGGGTAGGTTGGTATTAACATGTAGAATTTGGGTTATGGTGAATCACTGGGTGTGGTTCCATAGGAAAGAGTGAAGGAAGGAAGAAAAGAAAGAGAATTACTATGTATGTGTCAATCCATGTGGACCTGCTAACAGAGATGATGACAAGCCTAGGTGAACAAATATTCCCCCACTGTGTTTATCAAGGGACTTGTGATGGCCCGGCATGCTGGGTCACCCTGTAACCCCAGCACTCTGGAAGGCTCAGGTAGGTAGATTGCTTGAGCTCAGAAGAGTGACACCAGCCTGAGCAAGATCAAGACCTCATCTCTACTAAAAATAGAAAAAGTAGCCAGGTGTGGTGGTGCACACCTATAGGCCCAGCTACTTTGGAGGCTGAGGCAAGAGGGTCTCTTGAGCCCAAGAGTTTGAGTTTGCTGTGAGCAGTAATGATGCCACAGCACTCCAACAAGGACAAGACTGAGACTCTGTCTAAAAACAAAAGCAAAAACAAAAAAGAGGCCTATGAAGGAACGCCTACTTATGACATTAAAATAAAGATCTAGAGAACTTGCAAGAGAAGATCAATACTTCATTACTTTTCAAATCCTGTTCTTTATACAAACACAGGCTCTTAATAAGGACAATCACGAACAAAGACAAGGCCAGTGAAAGGAATAAAATTAAGGAGGAATGTCCTGACTGGAGAGTGTCCTGGGTTCCAATCCCAGTTCTTCATACGAATATTGATGAGATTTTGTGATAAGTCACTTCTTACCTACAGTCGTCTCTGCTAACCTGAAACACCAGGTAGCAGAAAGGGGTGGTTTCTAGTGTTCCTCTGTCTGACAGCGTCATCCTATGAGCACTCTTATCTTTCTTCATGTATTTGGCCTCAAGATAATGTATACAGGACATTTGGTGAGAAAATTTTGTATACAGGACATTTGGTGAGACTCACATATTTTTTGCTTTGGCTGGAGAAGGATAAGTAACAATCCAACAGAAAAAATTAAGCTGCAACAGGCCACTTGCTTATGAACGGCCAAGAGAGTCACATTTTCACATCTACTTAATCAACCTCAATGACTTCTTAGTTAAGCCACTAACTTCCTTCATAGCAGGTACAGGAGAAGACACTGATTAACATTTAAATAAAATAACAAGTTTCACTATCTAATGTAAGATGGCA
This sequence comes from Arctocebus calabarensis, assembly GCA_963573935.1. Taxonomy (NCBI): domain Eukaryota; kingdom Metazoa; phylum Chordata; class Mammalia; order Primates; family Lorisidae; genus Arctocebus; species Arctocebus calabarensis. The sequence continues at coordinate 14,304 of CAUYON010033709.1, forward strand.
TTTCATTTTCCTTAACTGATGTCCTTTCTTTCAGCAAAACCTCATGAACTTTCATTAAAAAAAAAAAAAAAGAAAGAGGAGGAGCCAAGATGGTGGCCGAGTAACAGCTTCCTTGCAACTGGACTCGGTGAGACTGGGGAGAGAAGACTTCGGGCATCTCTGGCTGACGAGATCTGCCCAGAAACATCCTTTTGAGGACACAGGGAGACAGCGTGAGACTTCTGGACCCCCTGAGGAAGGCAAAAGCAGTGGAGATCTGGCAAGTGGTTGCGTGTGTTCGTTCAGTCTAATCTTGCCGGCAGCTGTGACTACAGCACCGTGAGATTGCAAACTGGAAAGGCCTTACCTGTGAGCTGTTTGGGTTTCTTTTGGACTTGGCACTCGGTTGAACTGCCTTGAGAGAACTAGGGCAAGAGTGCGGAGGTATTTGAGTGTTGTCTGGGGCTCCAGACTGAGCCAC
>CAUYON010033711.1:0-28690 GCA_963573935.1 Arctocebus calabarensis
GTAGTCCCAGCTACTCGGGAGGCTAAGGCAAGAGAATCGCTTAAGCCCAAGAGCTGGAGGTTGCTGTGAGCAGTGTGACGCCACGGCACTCTACCCAGGGCGATAAAGTGAGACTCTGTCTCTACAAAAAAAAAAAAAAAATAGCCAAGCATTGTGACAGGCACCTGTAGTCCCAGCTCCTTGGGAGGCTGAGGCAAGAGAATCGCCTAAGCCTAGGAGTTGGAGGTTGCTGTGAGCTGTGACGCCACTGCACTCTACTGAGGGCAACAAAATGTCTCAGAAAAAAAAAAATTGGTTACCAATTCACAATGGTTCCTCTCCATGGAAATCTTTAGGAAAAGGCAAAAGATTTATTTGTTCTGAAGAGAAACCAGAGCATTGTTTGTATTTTTTTTCCCTAGACTAGTTGAGTGCAGTAGTGAGAAGGGGGGAAAGAGTAGAACAAGGAGTTTATAACTGCGAACAATCAACTGAGATAACTCAGTTCAGACAAGCCTGTTGTTACTTATTTCTAAGAGTTGTCTGTCTTCTACTAGAATGTGAACTTCATAAGGGCAAGGACTTTCTCTATTTGTCAACTATTGTAACCACAGCTTCTAAACTAGCACTGGGCACTCTGGTTTTCTATTGTTAAGTGAATGGAACTTGTTAATGCTTTTTATAGGAATTTGAATTCATTCTAGGATTTAATACCCAGTCATTATCATTTCATGTAATGTATGCTCATGGATCCCTTACCTGGCTGCATATGAACTTGAGAAACTACTAATCCCTATAATCTGCTGCAGACCTACAAAGTTGCCAGCTCTGAAAGGTCATGGAAGAGGAGGGCTAAATTATAACCACAGTTACTCAACTCAAGAAAACAAATGTTATTACCTGTGCTTTCTTTTAAGAAGGAAGATGACCACAGTTCAGACTGTAGATTTAAGATACTTTTATTTTCAGTACTCACTGAAGATACTCTATTTTCAGTATTCTTTAAAGAGATTTTATTTTCAATAGTCTTTGAAGAGACTTCCTTCCTAAACGTTAGACAGTGAAAAAATATTTTCCTAGTTCACAATTCTGTTTAATGGTTTATATGGGTTCATAAGCACACACATACACACGCACTACATTTAATATAAACGCACACTATAGTAAACTAAATAGCTCAAATGCAGAATCTTCTTTATGGGAAAATTATCAATAATTTTTATTATTGATTAAAATCCTAACTTTACTTAGCACTTATTATTATGTGGCAAATTTTAGATTCTTTTCAGAGTTTTTTTTAACACAGAGCATTTAGGTAATCTGTTACATAAATATCTTTGTCATGGCTCGGCACCTATAGGTCAACGACTAGGGCGCCAGCCACATATACTGGGGCTGGTGGGTTCAAATTCTCTTGCCTGATTTGAACTCATTGTTGGCCTGCTAAACAACAATGACAACTACAACCAAAAACTAGCCAGGCATTGTGGGCGGGCACCTGTAGTCCCAGCTACTTGGGAGGCTGAGGCAAGAGAATCATTTGAGCCCAGGAGTTTGAGGTTGCTGTGAGCTGTGATCCCACAGCTCTACTGAGGGTGACACAGTGAAACTCTGTCTCCAAAAAAAAAAAAAATCTTTCTCACATCATAATGATATCATGGAATAAAACTATTTAATAAAATTAATCTTGAGGGTTTTTTTTAAGTTTGTAAATTGACTCCTGCCATTGCTAAACACTACACTTGAGAGTCCAACCCTAATATTAACTTTTGGTCATCATATAAAATAGCCTTTTCATTAAGTAGCTGAACTAAGAATGGGTTAACTTTTTATTTTAGCCTTTTTTTTTTTTTTGTAGAGACAGAGTGTCACTTTATTGCCCTCAGTAGAGTGCTGTGGCATCACAGCTCACAACAAGCTCTAACTCCTAGGCTTAGGTGATTCTCTTGCCTCAGCCTCCTGAGTAGCTGAGGCTACAGGTGCCCGCTACAACATCCAGCTATTTTTTTGTTGCAGTTTGGCCGGGGCTGGGTTTGAACCCGCCATGCTTCGTATATGGGGCCGCTGCTGCCCTCTCTTTTAGCCTGTAAGCTTGAAACTTTTTTTTTTCCAGACAGAGTCTCAAGCTGTAGCCCTGGGTAGAGTGCTGTGGCATCACAGCTCACAACAACCTTAATCTCTTGGGCTTAAGCGATTCTCTTGCCTCAGACTTCCAAGTAGCTGGGACTACAAGCACCCGCCACAAAGCCCATCTATTTTTTGGTTGCAGTTGTCATTGTTTAGCTGGCCTGGGTGGGTTCTAACCCACCAGCCCTGGTGTATGTGGCTGGAGCTCTACCCACTGAGCTAGGAGCGCCACCCAAAGCTTGAAACATTATGTTAATAAATAACACGTTGATATAAGGAATTTTTAGATGGTGCACTCTGTTCATAAAGACAGGCACCCCGCGGTAGAAAAATAACCACAAGTCTCTCTTTTGATGTCTTAAGAATCTTTCACTATGTCTCCGTTACAAAGTTTTAAAAATTCAATTTCTAGTTTGCATGGACGTATATAAAAAGACATAAACTATTATTTATTCCTCAAAGATATGGTGGCTCCATTTCCCCCCTCATTGAAATGTAAATGTAAAACATTTCTAAAGCTAGTGAGTGATCTTGTGCACTGATTTAGCAAATAGGCAGACCACTTTGTTATATTCTTAGTACTGTGGGGAAGGAATGGAATCTTTACTTCACCACAATATGTGGCTAAAACAAAACCCTTCTCTGGAAATGAAAAAATGCATGCAAAGATGATTTACATTTATGCTGCCTCTGCTCTCTCACTCTTCTAATTGTGAAAAAAAAAAAAGCATCCAACAAGAAACTCTACAGATGAAAAGTTGAGAAATCACTGGAATATTCAGTTTACAGTATGGTGACATTCCTGTTATGCTAAAGGTCACCACACAAGTGATTAGTAAAATTTATAGACTCTAGTATCCATAAAATTTATAGACTATAGTATCCAATCTAGACGAAGGGCTTTGATGCCTTTTTTCTTCCCAGAAATTACAGTATTTCATTGAATCTAAGATATCATCTATTTATTTTAAGACATATTGTGTTTTATATACCACTAAAAAAGGAAAAACACTTTCAATTATAAGTCTAAGATGACTTATATTTGTAAGTCTATTGTAAGAGATGTTAAACTATAAAAAAAATGTGCACTTTAGAATCATGAAATACAGTACTTATGTTTTTACTAAGTTATATCCCTTTTTTAAGGAATAATGTCAACATTTCTATTGACATTAATTTTTTTTCAGGAGAGTCATATTTTAAACTTTGTCTTAAAATGATTTATACTTGTCAAACATGGGCCTAAAAACCTAAATGTAGCTAGTATAGTCCTAGGCATTTGTATATAATTGGAAATGTTTGTGATAATCTTTGTGCAGCTTGCATAATGGCAGACAACATACCCAATGATCTGAGGATTCACTGTCTAGAGGCAGTGAACATGCCAAAAAATACCTATGTAACAACTGATCATCAAATCATGATTTTAACAGTAAAATCTAAATTCCTTTTTGCTCACTTTTATTGTCTTTCTCTATATAGTTTCAAAGAATCAAAGGCCTGAAGGTCAACCTTCTCTTCCATTAAAGTCTATTGACTTACATTTAAGAAGGTGACATAACTTACAGTAATAAGACCTCTAACCATCTAAGAAAAACATGTAACTAGTGTACTCTAAAAGATTTGTTTTTGCTAACTTTAATTTAACAAAAGTTATAACTGAGAAAAGATTCAAAATTTTACATGATGGAATAACATCCTTTGGAAATGGAAAAAATTTGATTTAATACTTAATAAGGTTACAGAGTTAGTCAGGTTAGCGATTCCACTGCAACATATTTAAGCTAGCAGGCAGATAACCTAGATTTTAGGACTTCTCCTTAGTATGTGAACTGCATTGGATATATTTAGGAAATGTCCCCAAATTTCTATTGACGTTAGTATTTTTTTTCAGGAGATTCATATTTTAAACTTTGTCTTAAAATGATTTACACTTGTCAAACATGGGCCTAAAAACCAAAATTAATTAAAACTTACTTTTCCGAGAGTGTCTTAGCTACATTTACAGAGACTCGTGTTGGTGATGTATAAAGCTTGCTTGCCAATCTTGGTCTGTGTCTAAAGAGGCATTTACTAAAAATATAAAAATGGGAATAAAAAATAGCTTATAATAACATTTTAGAAAAGATGATAAAACATGATTATGTAATAAAAATCCTAGATACACAATTTTTTTCCACCTCAGCCAAGGAGTTGAATGCTGTGAATTTGCTTCAGCCATTTCCCCTTCACATCTGTATGTTTGAAAGTTTGACCATAAAATCATAGATCCATGATCACGAAAACTTTGTCCAGAGCTGAAAGATATATTTTCTACTACTGGAAATGGTTTGGTAATTAAAAGCAATTTGTCAGGTAGACAAAATCTTTCACACATTGGATTTACAGGAGAAAAAAAAAAAGATAAATGTGGGCTTTGAAATTTGAAACTCCCTGGTTTATGGAGTCCACACACCCCTGTGCCTGTGCCTAGACTTAAATGGAAGTCAATAGATTTTAATTGAAGAGAAGGTTGGTCTTCAGGCCTTTGATTCTTTAAAGAATCAGAAGACTAAGGCAAAGAACTGGTAGAGAAAGAAAACTACTGATTTTCTCTTACCCAATTTAGCGAAGGCCTTTTGGCAAATTTCACTTGCCAGTCAGTATGAAGCCAGCCCCAGGTGGAGAGTGGAATGGAAGCTGTGCTGAAAGAATTCACCAACTTTGTAGATCAGTTACAATGTTTCCCAAATAAAGGTACTCCAGGCGTTTCTATTTTATTACTTGATCATTTTTTTCCCAGGACTGGCCCTGTTTACCCTCAACTCTGGGTGAGGTACCTGATGAGGTGATAAAGCCCCACACACTTGTGATGCTTACTGGCTACCCTAACCACCTTTGCTCATCTCTGCAAGCAAATTAAATGGAACATGATCATTCTGACTTTGCCAAAAGTAGTTCAATAAGCAGGTATAATTATTACTGAGATCAAGAAAACTTACAGTCCCTCCCAGGCTGCATCTGATTTATCTCTGGGTTTTATCTACCTTAAGCTGTGGATTACCCATTCCTCCAATTCCAACATGGCTTATCATAGTCTATGAACATTGTGGCTCATGGGCACAACAGTGACTTATTTTCATCAAAAGACAACTAAATATTTCTTCGATTTTTTTATTTAAATGTTTTTAAATAAAAAACATGTAATAGGATACATATAATTACATGTAGATTAATATACTTAACAGGTCTCTTTTTCTTCTAGTTAGTTATACCTTTAAATTGAAATAAACAGATCCTCTGCCATTGATCTGTTATACATTATATTCTCTTTAATATAAAAAGTATTTATTTTATTTATATACTATGTCAAAAGCCAAAGTGGACATTTTTAGCCTTGACAGGATGAAAATTAAAGTATATTCTGCATAAAGGTAGAATTTTTTACCAGCCAACAATATTCAGAAGAAACCAAAAAATATGAATTTAAATAGAAGAATCCTCCCAGAATGGTACCTACACATTTGTCAATAATCCCTATGAATGTACTTTACATTCACTTTTCCAGGTGCATTTTTTCATAGAATCATAAAATTTTTATCCAGAAAGTAGATGATTATATCTGAAGGGCTTTCATAAATCATCAGAATCAGGGCTGGGCACAGTGGCTCACACCTGTAATCCCAGCACTCTGGGATGCCAAGGTGGGTGGATTGCTTAAGTTCAGGGGTTCGAGACCAGCCTGAGCAAATGTGAGACCCTGTCTCTGAAAAATAGCCACATGTTGTGGCAGATGCCTATGGTCCCAGCTACTTGAGCTCAAGAGTTTGAGGTTCCTGTGACCTATGATGCCACGGCAATCTACCAGGGCAAAAAAAGTGAGACTCTGTCTCAAAAAAAAAAAAAAAACAAATATAAATAAATAAATAATCAGAATCAATGACTTCAACAGTGATGGTATTTCATAGTTAGCTTCTAAGATGATATTGTAGTGTCATTTTTTAAAACTAGTTTCTTCAGTTTTTAAGGTGATTATTTTCTTTGTTTAGTAGTAATGACTTACATTATAGTAAATAAAGATTCTGCTTAATTTTAAAGAACGTATTCACTTACTGCAATATTCTGAAAGAAATAAGCTAGTATGAAAGGGAAATAAGAATGAACAGTGAAAATTATTATGTAAGGAAAATACAGAATATGTAATGTTTAAGCACTAGACATGAATATTATCTATACCTCTACATTTTTATCAAAATTCATTTTTCATTTTAAATGTCCTTCTATCTATGTAACAGCTGCTTTGGCTGAGGCAAAAGCTGAAGTGCTAATCCATGCATTTCTGGCCTTTCAAATTTAATTGGGTGACAAATGGTTGCATTATCTTGTTCTAATTGCTTAAGGGCATGAGATAGATCAGTTACACAAAGACATCTTCTTACTCTGACATTGCTTCATCTGGTTCAATCATCGCTTTTTCTGAAAGAAAAGTAATAAAACACCTCAGTATTTTATCAACATTGATGTCCCTAACAAATTTCTAATTGGTAAATATTTAGGGTTTTTTTGAAAGATAGATAATATATTATAATAAAGGATTTAATGCTAAGTTGCTCCATCATACACAACCATTCCAATATTCTTCTTAATATTTAGGACAAAATAATAGTTAAACACATTCTTTCTAAGTAATAAATCATTTACCCTTTAGATCACACACTAGCAATCCGCCATTCTGTCTATTTTTTGGTGCCTAAAATAGAAGCAGAAAATAAAAACTAGCATTAGTTTGAGATATTTAAAATAATTATTAATAGCTTTTATATAAACATTTCTACTATCTAGTTTAAAAAATAATTTTATATGAAAGCCAATTATTTAAAAACTCTATAAATATATGGTAAAATAGACCCAATACATCCTAAAAAAATTTATGTACTCTTACCTTTATAGCATCTATCTTGTCTAGATAATTCCTGCAAAAACCAAAATATTTACTTTATAAGTCTTTAAACACTTGTATAAGTTTAAAATATAAATAAAACAGAACACAGAACTCAGTCTGTCAGTAGAGAATTAAGTATATATTTTGTTTTTGTATTTATTAGGAAGAAGGGACAATGAAAGGGGGTTCAACAGGGCCATAAGAGAAGAGTCTGGCCAGCTGAATAAGGAAGTCTGGAGGGCCCTCAGAAACATTATGGGAACACTGTGAGACCAGCCTGAGCAAAGTCAGACCCCATCTCTACCAAAAATAGAAAAAAAATTAGCCAAGTATGGTGGTATGCACCTGTTTTCCCAGCTACTCTGGAGGCGGAGGCAGGGGGACTGCTTGAGGCCAGGAGTTGGAGGTTGCTATGAGCTAGGCTGAGGCCATGGTACTGTAGCCCAGGCAACAGAGTGTTACTCTCTCAAAAAGCAAAAAACTTGGCTCAATGCCTATAGCTCAGTGGCTAGGGTGCTGACCACACATACCTGGGGTGGCAGGTTCAAACCTAGCCTGGGCTTGCCAAACAACGACAACTACAAAAAAAAAAAGCTGGGCATTGTGGTGGGCACCTGTATTCTCAGTTACTTGGGAGGCGGAGGCAAGAAAATCACTTAAGGGTAGTGCCTGTGGCTCAGTGAGTAGGGCACTGGCCCCATATACTGAGGGTGGTGGGTTTGAACCCAGCCCCAGCCAAATTGCAACAAAAAAATACCTGGGTGTTGTGGCAGGTGCCTGTAGTCACAGCTATTCAGGAGGCTGAGGCAAGAGAATTACCTAAGCCCAAGAGCTGGAGGTTGCTGTGAGCTCTGACCCCACAGCACTCTACCAAGGGTGACTAAATGAGACTGTCTCTTAAAAAAAAAAGAAAGAAAGAAAATCACTTAAGCCTCAAGAGTTTGAGGTTGCTGTGAGCTGTGATGCCATTGCACTCTACTGAGGGCAACAGAGTAAGACTCTGTCTCAAAGAAATAAAATAAAATATTAAAAAACCCAACAAAAGGGGCGGCTCCTGTGGCTCAGCGTGTAGGGCGCCGGCCCCATATACCGAAGGTGGCGGGTTCAAGCTAGGCCTCGGCCGAACTGCAAAACAAAACAAACAAACAAAAAAAATAGCCGGGCGCTGTGGCGGGCGCTTGTAGTCCCAGCTACTAGGGAGGCTGAGGCAAGAGAATCGCTTAAGCCCAAAAGCTGGAGGTTGCTGTGAGCAGTGTGACGCCACGGCACTCTACCCAGGGCGATAAAGTGAGACTCTGTCTCTACAAAAAAAAAAAAAAAAAGAGCGACAAGAAAAGAAAGCAGTCGCTCCTAGACGTGGCCCGCCTCAAGACTGAGATGGAGCAGAAGCACCAACGAGAGCTGGAGAAGGTCCAGGAGAGCTACCCTGACAGCAGCAACCTGGATTTTGTTGATACAGGATGGGCGTGGCCCCAGCCAGCTCCGTGGAGCTGAGGGGAGGACCTGCCGCCTCAGCCCTGGAGCTGTTAGGGCTGCAGTAGCTGGCAGAGGAACCAGCTGGCAGGCACGGGGCAGAGGGAGCGTGGGGAGTGAGGTGGGGTGGGGGTGGGGGGTGGGGGGAGCAGTAGGCTCTAGTAGCCAGAGGAGCCAAGCAACTGCTGTGGAGGTACCAGCACCTTAGTATGTCCCTCCTCTTGCACTTGCAGCTGAACAGGGAACTGGGATTTCCCAGGCCTGGTCAAATTCATGTAAGTTTCCTAGGCCTGGCCAATTTCAAGAATGGACTGTATCCATTCGTAAATGCATTCATTCACCTTGCCTCAGCGAAAAGGACTGTATCCATTCATTTGTTACCAATTTCTAGCCTAACGTAACTACAAAGGACCCATGCGACTATATATACCCCTAGACAAAGAACACAGGCAGAGAGAAAGCTTTTTTTACCCTGACTTGGGTTGTTTCTCTCTGCCAGGAGCTTTGGTGTTTTTGATTTTGTTTCTGTAAAATAAATTTTGTCTTACCACTGATCTGTGCTGCGTGGATTCATTCTTTGAATCACTGAGACCAAGAACCTACTGAACACGAAATTCCAGTATCACTGTCACTGAAGATCTGGTTAAGATGGATCTCGAAAGGCATCCACAACTCTAGAGGGCACAGAAGAGGCGAGAAAGAAGGGCTGCCTTCGAGACAGAGCCCAAGAGAGAATCACAGAGACGGAGAAGGAGCATGTGGCCAGCTTCTGGCTCAACGAGAAGCTCACCACCATCCTGGGGGCCAAGAATCTGGAGATGAAAGATATCCCGGTAGACGTCCACTGCATGTACCGCACCATCCAAGAGCAGCTGGTGTTCTCCGTGACCAGAGAAAGCCTGCGTTCTCACACTGCGGACTATGCCGGGAAGCAAGTCCACAACTTTCTGGCCTTCTTCAGCGACCCTGAAACCAGTGAGGCCTACAGCCGAGAGAACTTCCTGAGATACTGCAACAACATTGTGCCCAACATGTCGTGGGGAAGCCAGCTCAAGCTGAGGGTCCTGTCATACGTCCTGAAAACCCCCACTGAGGTCATCCAGGCAGATTCACCTGCCCTAGTTATCGGGGAGGTACACCGGGAAGCCGCTCACTCTGCTCTCCTTACACTACACCCACAACCTCTGCAAGCACTACAACTCCTTGAAGCCGATGGAGGCCCTCTGCCCCTTTTCTAGGCCCGATCACGTTGCCAAGCATCGGCATCGCTGTCTCCACCACTTCCAGAGCTGAGCCACCACATCTCCTCAATAGGCTTTCTTTCTTTCTTTTTTTTTATTTTTTTTCTGGTTTTTCTTTCTTTTTTTCACTCAAAATTCACTGGCCTTTCTCCTCCTGACTTCCTTCCTTAGCCCTTTTATCCTCTCAGTCCTTTGTTGTGTCTTTCGTGGGGAGGGGGAGGCAACTAATTTCAAGGAAAAAAATCTGCCTTGTACCACCTGACAGGCATAAGTTTAACACAATCTAACTTCTTTTGCCCCTAAGGGTCTTTATCTCCTTCCCCTACTGAGAATTGGTCATGTTGCAAGTAAGAATAGCTTACTTAGAAAAAGTTGGGGTTTCTGTGATCGACATACTTTGTGAATGCCTTTTCCTGAGTTTTTTTGAAAAAAATTATCATTGTTTGCTTTTTACTTAAGTTGGGCTTCTGAGGAGATGTCTCAAGCTATGAACAACAGCTCTGCTTATACTTTTTTGTTTTGTTTTGTTTTTTCATCAAAACTTGTGTGGTTCCAAATTAATTTTAGTTGCTCAAATGGTTGCTAAATACTAAATAGTGTTTGTTAAATTTAGAAGGTAAATGTAAATGTTAAATATAGGATATAAATTTAGATGAACAGATAGGTTAGGTAAAGTTTACTCTAAAATGTGAAAGATCTGAACTTAATTTCCTCTATCAGAGGCAAGAAGGGATATAACTTTATTCAGGTAGTTGATCCATGTCATTATCTCTACAACTGGTATGAAGGAAAGACATATTGATAGTTTAACTTACTGTAAGTGATAAATATCTGAATCTATTAAGTTTTCTTTATTCTTAGAGATATAAAAGGCTATGACTTTATTCAAGTAGTTGATCCATCTTGTTATACAAATTGGTATGATATGTGAAATACCTCAACTTGGTAACTTTGCTTAATTCTTGGAAATAGAAAAGTATTAAAAAAAAGAATTTTAAAAAGTATTAAAGTAGTTAATTTTGCTGTATCAACAACTGACATAAGGCAAAAATGTGAACAGTATACCTTGGTTGATATTTGGGACTTGTTAATATCTTGAATTTGCCAAAAGAATAGTAAAAGTGTAATGATTTGCAGTAAACAATTTCTTAAAAAATGTAATCTTCACATCCTGGATTTCAGTGAGGTTAGTTGAATTCATTTAAAAAATTCTTTGCACATTTCAATGTTCTAAAATAAAATACATAAGTTCAAGAAATGTTTTAATTATGTAATTTGTTTAAAAAATAAAAGCAGTTTAAGATAAAAAAAATTAAATCTTTTTTAAAATAAAAATATTCATCACTACACCACCTTCCCAACCCCCCCACCCTAAATAGAGACAGACAGACAGATGTGTGTACTTTAGTTTACTGGTGATTCACTCTAGGAGAAAATTAGAGGAAATAAGGAGTCAAAAACACATGCTCAGGCTTTTATCTTCTCAAGATCCTTCTTCTGGGTGGTTGATTTTTCTTTAAGTTTTAAAAATTTATCTTTTCATCTATACTAAAATTTCACTGAAGTTAGGAAAGTTAGGTGGTATTGTATTTTTAAGGCAATTGTATAATGCAATATTGTGATACAACTCCAATAGATAGTCCTTAAAACCACTGATGACATTCTAAACATAAATCATAATTAGTAATTGTGTGAGCCAAGCAAAAACACATGCCTTAGAACTAACAACTAAGAAATATGGTTACATTAGCACCAGAAATTGATTTTTTCTCAAGCTGTTTGCCAATTTTGTATTGATTACTTCTTGTCCTTGAAAATCAAGATACTATTGATCTGCATCAAGTACTTTAAGAGTCCTCAAGAAATAGAATAAGACCATCGTAGACTAGCCTCTCCAGTTTTTATTACTTACATTTTGTTTTCTTGTTAACTGAATCATCTAGATAATAAAACCTCTCTGATTTCCAAATTGCTTATAGGCTTTGTGAAGTGGCTTTGGATAGTTTTATGATAAATAATCTTAGATGCTTGACCTAACTTAAGGTTTTAAATGTCCTAGTTCTTTACTTAAACAGAAGGAATACACTTTTCCTTTCTTCTGGTACAAACAACATGAAGGTTTTACTCTTTATTTTTTGCATTGAATGAGACTAAAGAGGCTCAGGTGGCCCTGAGCACCTTGGAACTGAGATTATTACATAGAGATGACAGCTAGCAAAGTCCCAACCTGGGGTTCAACTTAATTGGTTTCTGTCTACAGGACCCCATATTATTTATCCCAATATGGTTCCAAAATTATCTGCTTCCCTGCAAAGTAGATGTTCCCTAAGATTACCTCCTGCCTACCAGACTGAGTCTTTATTAGTTGAAATGTTTTGTAATAGTTACTGCTTCCATTTTAGCTCAGCTGGATTCAGAAACAGAAGGAGGCTGGATACCCAATGTGGATTTAGAAAATGTTGGACTGTATGTTATTGACATGTGCTTTAGGAAACAGCTTTGTGTTGTCTCCGCTTGCCCTGATTATAAATTTTTGTCACCACATGAGGCACTAATAATCTGTTAAGAACCTAGCAAGAAGAACCTCTGACCTGGAACTCTCATTTTAAAGAGTTCCATTCTGGCCCTCTATCCTACTACACAAAATAGAATCTGCGAGGTCAGGGGGTCTGAGAATTCTAATTTCAATGAAGATTTCCAGGTTTTTATGAAGTATTTTTGTCAATTTAGGAGGATAAAATGCATTTTACTTAACAGTTGGCTAGTGAAATTTCTAAGATTTATATGTTTAGGTAAATAGTACATGGGCATTCCTTGTACTCTTGACCTGGCTCCTACAAACGTTAGGAACAAGCCTGCTTCTCACTCAGTCCTCACTGAGGACTCTTCTCACTCAGAGTCCTTCATCTGACCAATTCCTGGACCAGTTCCAGTGCTATTTTTCTCCCATCACAAAATAAGGCTTTCAATGAATCCTGACTCTCCCACTCATTAATTATGGGATCATGGCATGTCATTTCTTCTTAGTCTCAGTTTTTACATCTGTGAAACAAGGAAGTTGAACAAGATGAGCTAAAATTTCCTTTCAGTTATTCTAGCAGGAAGAGTAGAAAAATATTTTTGGCTTTTCAGAGCTTAGTGGAGCTTTAAATCCTTTTAAACCAAGGCTTTTTTGGGTAAAGCACAGCGGACCCCATGCAGTATGTGTCATGTGAATGCAATGGAGTTGTACTAGGTTCCCCAACTTGTGCATATGAAAATGAATTTGATGACATGTATAACAAGTTGACCAGTATAAACTGATGACCAGTTTAACAAGTTTCTACCTATATGCTCAAGGCAAGAACCTCTATTCTCAAAATTTCACTAAACTGTGAGCATCCCTGGGTTTGGTGCAGGTGAATTCCTTAAAAGTTCTTAAGAGTTTTCCACTCTAGATGTAACATTAATGTCGGCTGGAGAGTGTCTTCCCCTTGACGCACCACATGTAGATATGTTTCTCTTTTCATAAATATTCATGACTCCTATAGTTTGTTAAGTATCTAGATTTGACTACCCTGTTCAGCATAAATTCCTGTTTGTATTGTCCCTCCCTCCTGAAGTACATGCTCTCAGCTTCTCCCTGAAGCTATGTTGCCCAGCCTGCAAGAAGGCCAGCCTGTGGGCTGCAACACTTTACCGACAGATTGTATGGTGGTACCAGTGCACCATCTCCTAATGTCTCCAAGGTTATAGTCCTACAGAATGAGGTATAGCCATGGTGTGTATCACGCTGACAAGAAGGTTTTCAGAGCTGAATAGAGTGACAAACATGTTATGGCTCACAAAGCTAAAAATAATTTAATTATCTGGCCCTTTGCAGAGAACTCCTGACCTAAAGAAGTAAGATAATGCATATAAATGTGTAGCCCAGTTTCTGGCACATTACAAGTGCTCAGTAAATATTAATGTTTAGCTTTCTTGGCTGCCAAAATCTAAATAAACAAATGGGTATGGCTGTGTTCCAATAAAACTTTATTTACAAAAAAAAGGTTATAGGCTGAATTTGACCCATATGCCATAATTTTTCTGACCTCTGCTTTACAAAATTCATGAGGTTGTGAGAAGTAAAAAAAAATCCTAAGCCTCTCAACCAATTGAATGTACCCTCCTTTTGGCCAAGGGGACCACAGAGAAACTTTAAAACTGAATTCCTGGCCATGATGAAAGAGGAAGTCAGACACACCTCATTATAACCCCCCACCCTTTTTAATTGCCATCAGACTTTCTTTTCTAAGAGTTAAACAGAACCAGATTTTTGAAAAGACTTGCCCCACCCCTGATTTCAATCAACTGCCGAAAGGTGCTCCTCTTTTTTGCAGTTCAGGTATGACTGACCAGCACTCTATCCTGATAAGAGACCACTCACAGACCACAGGGTGGTTTTGACCCGTCTGTGGAAGCTGCACAATGAGGGTTTTCGTGCCCTCTACTTCACCATTTGACATCAGAGGGCTGAAAACTCCACCCACAGATCATGCTTAATGCCACCATTTTTTATACATGAAACCTATGAGGTGTGAAGCTCAATAGTGCATGCGCATGTTTCTCTTTTCATAAATATTGATGACTCCTTCCGTAGTTTGTTAACTATGTATATTTGGCAACCCTGCTCAGCACAAATACTTGTTCCCATTGTCCCTCTCTCTTGAAGTACAGGATCTTAGCTTCCCCCTGAGTCTATACTTCCTAGCCTGCAAGATGGCCAGCCTTCAGGCTGCACTGCATTGTGAGAAATAAAACTCTCTTTTCCAAATTTATGAACATTGTCACTTCCTCATTTGACAGTAGGTACTGTTTGCATATTCATTTAACAGATGAGGAAATTGAAGCATCTGAAGCGAGGCTAAGCAATTTGCCCAAGGTCTCAGATACTAAGGAGAATAACTGGGATTTGAATCTAAGCAGTCTCATTTCAGAACTCATATTCTTTAATATTGAGTCATTTCTGGCACTTGGTAGTAAATTGCAGATCACTCTTAGGTGGAAAATGTAAGAGCTGGGTCCTTCCTGTGAACCTGCTTAGTGTGTAGGCTTAATGTTTACTTCCTTAGTCATCATCATCGCCAACACAGAGCTTGATATATGCTGATTATCTGTTAAAGGGAAAAAAGCCAGTAAGAAATGAAAGGTCACTTTCTCAATTTTTAACCATCAGCTCATGATTTGAAATATCAAGAGAGGATAGTGTATGCTCCATGATAACAACTTTTAATTAGAGAGATGCAGTATTCATGACTTTTTAATTGCACTTATTACTCATTAATTTCATTTTCAACATGGTCCCTCAAGCCAGTTTCACTTTTATCAGGAGGCCATGAGTCAATCAGTAGAAATAATGATTTTTATAATAATTCCATTAATAGCACATTTATATAATATGTTCTAAGCCACACACTCTTCCAAACACTTGAATATATTAATTCATTTAATCTTCATATCCACCATTTTACAGATAGAGAAACTGAGGCTAAGAGGGTTTAAGAAGCTTGGCTAAGGACAAAATGCCAGTAAGCAACTCAGCTGGTATTTGAAGACAGGACGTCTGGATCCAGATTCCAAGCTCTTAATTGCTACTTTGGACAGACTTGTAGAAAGTACTTTAAAATACAGCAAAAATCAAAATTAGTCATCTTGATTGGTCACCTGCATAGATAGAATGTAAGTTGTATTTGGTGATTGATTATGAGATAGTCTTCTAGAGTCTTCCTCTTTGTCAAGACTATAAGATTCCTTGAGCGTGAAGGGATAGAAAGTCCCCCCCACCAGTTTCTCTTGTTCACATTTGACACAGGTCATCTGTGAAGGTATTAGTGCCCATCCTCTGAGATAATTTAGAGAAGTGATCATTTCAGAGTCTGTGGTGGCAAGAGAAGAGGAGAGACCTTGGGGCACCTAGGGAATGACAAGTGATATGGAAGAGAGCATACCACACATTAACATTTTGAGATGGAATTCTAATTAATTAATTAATTCTAAATTGATTTCTAACTTGAATTTTCTCACCTGAAATTTTACTCCCTTTGCAGATGTAGCATTTGTGTTGCTGAGCCTCCTTTATCTCCTTGGAATTTCCCATTTCCCTATATGGAGTTCAGCTTCTTCCTGTGACTCTTTGCCTAAGAGACTCTCTGGCCTCCAGATTCCTCTGTCTACATGCCTGGCAAGGTAGAATTTCCAGGAAGCTAAGATTCCCTGAAATTATCTCTAACCAATGATTGATGAGAATTGGTGTCACCTCTAGTGCAAAAGAATTTGAAGGCATGTGCACTACACTGTCTCTCAGAATACTTCGAATGATTACGTTCCAGTTGTCCACAGTGGAAATTGGCTTACAAATTGTATTAGTCAGGTTTCCACCAGAGAAACAAAACTAGATAGATAGATAGATAGATAGATAGATACATGATAAGATTACAGCGAACTGGTTTACCTGATTGTAGGGCCTGGTAGGTCTGAATCCTCCTGGCAATTCATCAGGAGGGCCAAGCTGGAGCTTTCAGGTAAGGGCTGATGCTACTGTTCATAAGTAGAATTTCTACTTTTTCAGGGAAACCTCTCTTTAGTTCTTAAGGCCTTAAACTGACTAGGTCAGGCCCATCCAGATTACCCAGGACAATCTCCTTTACTTAAAAGTATCTGATTATTGACATTAATTACTTCTACAAAATATCTTCATAAAACACCTAGGTTAATGTTGGATTGAATATTTGTAGGCTGTTGTCCTTAAGTGTTAGATTTTCCTCTCAGATAAGCTATTTGTACTCAAATTCTTGTCTCAAAGTCTTTTTCTTTCTTTCATTCTTTTTTTTTGCAGTTTTGACTGGTGCCAGACTTGAACCCGCCACCCCCAGTATATGGGGCCAGTGCCCTACTCCTTGAGCCAGTCTCATATAAGAAAACTAGTGTGCTCATGACTTCTTTCTTTCTTTCTCTTTCTTATAAAAATTGCTTTAAAAGGTAGAAGTCTGAATTCATAACTCATTGTTGACTTAAATTCTAATTAACTATGATCTTCATCAGAGATAAATACATTTAGAATATTCTCTATCATTGCAAATAATGATGCATCCCATGTGGGCCATGATGGTATATACTAAGTGTGGGGAAGACATGATGCATGTTTTTTAATCAAGCCCAAAACATTCATAATTTTTAATATACCTACAATCTCAGACACTTACAGATTTCAGAAAATTAAGAAACCACTTCAGTGTTGATAAATTATAAGCTATTAAAGGGCAGAATAGTCTTTGTAAAATACAATTCTAATGAGACCATTCCCTGATGTAAATTCTTTCAATGCCTACTTTTGACTTTTTGGAAAACTTTCAAACTCCTTAGTCTGATAGTCAAGACCCACTAGAGCCTACTCGTCACCATTATCATTACAGCCTGCCATGATCCAAACACGTGGAGCCAGTACTTCTTGCTCATGTGATATTACCACCTCTCTGTAGATTGCTCAAAATGCCTCTGATGCCTTTGATGTGCTCACAGTTCCTCACTCAGCCCAGACCGAGCTGGCTAATAGTTATTTCAACTTTAAAAGTCTACTTGTCACTTCATTTGGCATGTCTTCCCTCACCACCCTATATTCCTGTTTAGAGGAGGTGATTCTTCTCTCTGCTCCAACACATCTGTCTCATACTTATGTGGTAGCACCTCTAGTACAATCATCTATCTCCTACTTGAGGAAAACTACTGTTATTTTTTAGTCCTCCAGTATGATACAAGACGGTCAAAAAAATGTTTTAAATTTATTGAATAGAGTTAGCTCCCAGAATCAGTATCATGTGTTTCCGTTGAACTGAAAGAATATAAAGTAGATTTGCTTTTAAGTGTGACAATTTTCATAAAGTATCTATCCATTCTTAAAATAGGTCTTTTAGATCAACCTTTTTCTGTTTATCTACACTGTTCATACATTTTCATAGATGAAAGAAAATTTTTCTGCAAGTTGGCAACTCCCATGCCACCCTCCCTACTCCACTCCCAAGAATATGCACCAAATCTATTTGTAAGCTTGAAGGTTAGTTTTCATGAGTAAGACTGCCATTCATGTAGGAGGCCTCACAGCAGAGTTTTCTAGAGACAAACTTTTCAGGAGGGCAAAGACATCGAGTAATTGCCTGCTAACCAAAGCATCTACTGGATTTCTCCATTTTGAAGCAAAATTACTAATAACAGGAGAGGGAAAACATGGCTGACTAGAGGCAGCTTTTATCAGAAGCTCACATCCAGAAGGAGGAAAATTGGACTGAAGTGAACTTGAAGCAGTTTAAATTGGGGGGTAGATAACAAGGAGAAGAAATCAGAGTGCTCAGCAACCTCACTGATACAAACTGTGAGGACGAAGACAAGAAAGAAGAAGGATGAGAACAGAGGACAGTTATGAAGAGAAATTAGACTAGAGGAGCCTGGAGCAGAATAGAAGGGTAAGGGGGACCCCTCCCCAGGCAGATTCCTTCCCCACCCAGGGAGCTCTCCATAAGCAGTGAAACACGAGATCTCTCACCCTACCAAAAAGGCCCACAAAAGGCAAAAAGTCCCAGCTTTCCTGCACCTGGTAATATACTCCTCTAGGTCCCATCCTGCCTGACAGAACAGTGAGTAACTGGGGGTCCAGCCCATCTCCCCTCTTTCATGGGTTGCCAAACAGACTGCCCTGTGGAGGCTTGCTGCCCAGTGCATGGGCTAGTCAGAGAGCTAGCTCAGCTCAGACAACCTGGAAGGGCTGCCCATCCTCAGGCACAAGATAAGGCAAAGGAGCTTTGGACCCTACACAGCCCCCCTACCAACCCAGGAAGCAAGGGTTACAGAGGCCACTCGCTCTGTCACTGGCAACCAAAGAGATCCTTAGCTAACCAGAGGAAGAAAAGGAGACATGCCCTGCTCTACCAACATGTCTGGTGGGAACTCTAAGGGACCCCTGCATTGTGCAATCTGGTGAATTGAGTGCACCCCTCCCCCACAAACACTGTGGAGGGTGGGAAATGGTGGCTCAGCTACTCTAACTTTGGTGAAGCAGGGTCTCTCCTGAGTCTCCCTCCTGCTACAGAAGAACTTTCCCTGTCCTCTGGAGTGGTTCTATCTGGCATCTGTGCCCAGCAGGCACCTCCAAGAGCAGTGGTTCTCAACCTTCCTAATGCCATGACTCTTTAATACAGTTCCTCATGTTGTGGTGACCCCCAACTTTATGAGAAACTGTATTAAAGGGTCACGACATTAGGAAGGTTGAGAACAACTATCTAGACTCTAGAGGTTCAGTCCCCAGCTCTCCTCCTGCTGACTAGGAAAGGAATGGGTCTAGCCTCAGGCAACCCCACTCTGAGAAATCACAGGAAGCAGAGAACAAGGTGAGCCCCCCTCCACCAACTACAGGCAAAAGCTGTAGCATTTTAAATCTGTTGAGGCCCAGACTTTGGTGAAAACCTTGGCCTTTTTGTTTTACCATGGGGCTGGAACTTCAGCTGGAATAGTTTGGCAAGCCACAGATCGCCCTCACCCAACCACAGGTGAAAGCCATGGCATTTCAAATTTGTTGTGGCCTGGACATTAGTGAAAACCATGGCTTTTTGAATTTGTTTGCCCACAAGGCTGGAACTTTGGCTGGAACAATTCAGCAAACCGCAAATTCCCCTTTCCCAACCTCAGGCAAAAGCCACAGTGTTCCAAATACGTTGCAGTTGAGACTTTGGTACAAACTGTGGCTTTTTAAATTTGTTTGAGAGTGGGGGCTGCCACTTGGGCTGGAACAGTGGAACAGTTTGGCAAGCTGCAGATGCTCCTCCTGCAATCACCAGTGAAATCTGTGCTGTTTTGAATCTGTTGCAACTAAAAGTTTTTTTTTTTTTTTACTTTGTTTGAGGGCAGGGTTGGCATTTGGGCTGCAACAGTTCAACTAACTACCTGGGAGGCACCTCTGGTTCAGGAGCATTACCTGGAGGTCCTGCCCCTGGCCTCACCTCAACCAACTAGGAGAAAGCACGGATGGTTCTCAGAGACCCCCACATGCTGCAGCCCTGAAAGGGAGCTTTGGGAGACTATTGCAAGAAGGGCCACAGGTATAAGCAACAGCTCACTTGAACATTGAGTGGTGAAGGGGAGTGGTGAACTCGTCACCTTGTGGCCTCTGGATCTGATTTCACCCCTCCAAGTTTAGATTCCAAACAAGTCACCTAGGTGCTGCCTAGGGACCACAACTAAATTATCTCTCAATACCAATTTAGGGACAACATAGCATTCCAAGTTAGAAAGTATATAATAAATACGTATATAAACTGAAAGTACACATGGGGAAGAATCAGTAGAAGATCCTTGACAACATCAAAAATCAGAGCAGATCAACCATCCTAAGAAATTATAGGGGATATACACCTGAAAATACCATCCACAGAGAAATTATTGAAGTGACAAAAACAGAATGCAGAATATGGATGCCAAATAAGATTAATGAAATTTAGGAGAACATGGGAAAAGGTATCCAAAAAAGTCCAAAAAATATCTCAAGAAATCAGTTAAATTAAAGAGACAGTGACTAAGGATCCAAACATAATCAGGGAAGATATGGTAGAGAGAGCTTAAGGAATTAAAAGAGGCATAATAGAGTAGAACATGGAGAAGAAAGAATATCAGATATCAAAGACAAGACTTTTGAACTAACCCAATCTTTCAAAGAGACATAAAAGAATTGAGTAAAAACAGAATATTCTTTAAGAGAGATATACAACTACACTAAATGCATGAATATACAAATTAAAGGGATTCCTGAAGAAGAAGAGAGTACTAAAAGCATGGAAGCTCTACTTCTGGAAATCATGGTGGGATTTCCCAGGCATTGTGAGAGACCGAAATTCAGATATTAGATAGTTTCAGAACCCCAGCATGATTCAGTTCAAACAAAGCATCTCCAGACAAATGGTGATTAACTAGGGCAAAGTCAAAATGAAGGAGAAAATTCTGTAAGCAGCAAGGCATGAGCAAATTCTCACCTACAAGTGCAAAAATATCAAGGTAACAGAAAATTTTTCACCTGAAAATTTTCAAGCAAGAAGAAGGTGGTCATCTGCCTTTAACCTTCTTTTTTTTTTTTTTTTTTGGCCTTTAACCTTCTTAAACAAAATAATTTTCAGCTCAGGATTCTGGGCTGACCATGTTCCGTATTTCACAGAGAAATCAAATCTATCACTGACATGGAAACATTGAGGACCTCACCACAACAAGAAGAAAATACTCAGACCCTACCCTAGGGCAGTGCCTGTGGCTCAAAGGAGTAGGGTGTCGACCCCATATACTGGAGGTAGCAGGTTCAAACTTGGCCCTGGCCAAAAAAACTGCCAAAAAAAAGAAAAGAAAAGAAAAGAAAGTACTCAGACCCATTCTTCACACTGACCATCACAATGAACTATAAGCAAGATATAGACACCCAGGAACTTAAAGACAAAACCTAGCCTCCATAATGACACAAAGGATAAAACTAAGCAACTAACCTCAACAAAAATAAGTCAAATAGAACATCACCATACTTACCAATTCTTTCAATAAATGTGAATAGTAGATGGATCTGCCTGCTGGCCTCTCCCAGCAAGGCAAGGGAAAGAGAGAGAACCCAACACTATCTGGTGTTGGGAACCTACCTGGAGTCATTACTCCAGGGGCAAAACAAGGTGGTGGTGGTGCTAGACTGCAGGAGACAGCAGGAGGTCTGGAGCTGTGAAGGACTGATACAGAAGGTGAGCATGTAGGAGTAGAAGGGGCCAGCTGCCTCCCTTCATAGAAGTTTAGGGACAGGAGGGAGCCATTTTGCAGTTTTTGGATTTTGAGGGAAACTGTGTGGAAAACTTGGACAACTAGGTCGTCTCAGTGTACAGCAACCAGTTTTGAAGTCTGGATGAATTAGATTTACCATCTGCTTGACTGGTGGCTGGGCCGCTATAGGCAGAGGGCCTATATATGCCTTTACTTGAGCCATATTGGAAAGGCAAGCAGGAAATCTTTCTCCTAACTTTCAGAGAGAGACCTGGATAGAACCCTATAAAATGGCCTCTGAGGTTGTAAATGCCTGAGAGACAAAGGCCGAAGGGGGCAGCTGCTTGCAAGCAAAGCAGCTGCATATCTCAGCCATCTCCTGTTTGTTCTTTAGAGACGTATTGCTACCTCCTGATGGTCATGTGAAAGGTGTGGTATTCAAGCAACCACCTCCCTTGAAGTTCATATCTTTTTTAAGGAAAGTATTTTAAGGCATGGTTTTAATTAAAAGTTAAAAAAGTAAACTTGTAGTGAGGTCATGGAATGTGTATCAATTAATCTGTAAATTGATTAGGTGCCAGCTAGGTTGAGCCTGGTCATGAGACCGATTTTGTAAGATGAAGTCATTGATTATTAATCAATGGTGTATAGGTACAGTAGTGGGTACAAAACGTGGTGGAAAATAAAGCAAAGTTACCACTTGCCATGAGAGTGTAAGCGGTCCTCCTTGGTATTCAGACTGTTTCATTGCAGAACTCATTTTCTCTGCGTCACCAATCATTTGGGAGACTTTCATGCAACAGGCTGCCATTGTGGGAATGTCGTGTGGTTAGGACTGTCTGTAGGGGTCTAAAGCATAGCTGACTCTGACTCACCTGCTGTGCTTGGGTTTCCACTCATGGGGTGAGCTAAGTGGCTTTCACACCCCCCAGGAAAGGAGAGGAGGGAAGGTAGAGAGAGGAGGGGGAGAGAGAACAAGAGAGAGGCGACACACAGGAGGAGAGAGGGAGAGAGAGAGAAAAAGAGCTGAATTTTTCTTTATTATCATTACGTTTCTCAAAATGGACAAAAGGACAATAAAGCCACACGCTATCAAAACCTGTGGGATATTACAATTTATTGCATTAAATTCCCACATTTGAAAAATGAAAAAAGCACAAATCAACAACTTAATGGACCATCTCAAGAGACTGGAAAAGGAAGGGCAATTCAATCCCAAACATGCAAAAGAAAAAAATATATAACCAAAATTAGATCTGAATTAAATGCATTTGAGAACATACGAACCATTGAGGTCAGCAAAACAAAAAATTGGTTTTTTGAAAATATTAACAAAATCAATTAAACCTGGGCCAGATTACCTAGTACTAGCAAAGTAAGATCTCTAATAACTTCAATCAAAAATGAAAAAAGTGGGCAGTGCCTGTGGCTCAAAGGAGTAGGGCACTGGCCCCATATACTGGAGGTGCTGGGTTCAAACCCAGCCCCAGTCAAAAAAAGAAAGAAAGAAAAGAAAAAAGTGGGGTGGCACCCTGTAACTCAGTGGGTAGGGCACCAGCCCCATAAGCCGAGGGTGGCAGGTTTGAACCCGGCCATGGCCAAACTGCAACAAAAATAGCCAGGTGTTGTGGTAGGCTCCTATAGTCCCAACTACTCGGGAAGCTGAGGCAAGAGAATCACCTAAGCCCAGGAAGTGGAGGTTGCTGTGTGCTGTGACGCCATGACATTCTACCAAGGGCATTAAAGTGACACTCTGTCTCTAAAAAAAAAAAGAAAAAATTTGGCTCGGCACCCGTAGCACAGTGGTTACGGCACCAGCCATATACACCAAAGTTGGCAGGTTCAAACCCAGCCCAGGCCAGCTAAAACAACAATGGCAACTGCAACAAAAAATAGCCAGGCCTTGTGGTGGGTGCCTATAGTTCCAGCTACTTGGGAGGCTAAGGCAAGAAAATGGTTTAAGCCCAAGAGTTTGGGGTTGCTGGGAGCTACGACACCAAGGCACTCTACCCAGGGCAACAGCTTGAGACTCTGTCTCAAAAAAAAAAAAAGAAAGAAAGAAAGAAAAGAAAAGGAAAAAGGGAAATTAAAATAGCACAGAGATACAAAAGATCATCACTGATTACCACAAAAAACTATGCACAGAAATTTGAAAATGTAGAGGAAATTGACTAATACCTCAAATAGCATCACCTCCCTAAACTCAACCAGCAAGGATAAGAAATTTTGAGCAGACCAGTATCAAGCACTGACATTGTAACAATAATAAAAAAACTTCCAAAAAATAAAAGTGCTGGGCCAGATGGTTTCACATCAGACTTCTACTAAGCCTTCAAAAGGGACCTAATACCTATATTGCAGAACCTATTCCAAAATATTGAGAAGGAAGGAACTGTCCACTACAGGTTTTAGGAAGCACATATCACCATGATACCTGAACCAGGAAAGAACTCAACAAAAAAGTAATATTCATTAATGACTATTGATGCAAAAATATTTAATTAAATTCTAGAAAACAGAATACAGATACACATTAAAATGTTATACAACATGATCAAGTAGGCTTTATTCCAGGGATGCAATGTTGGTTCAAATCCCTAAATGTAATTCACTACATAAGTAGAAGCAAACACAAGGACCACACGATCTTCTCAATAGATGCAGGAAAAGCCTTTCACAAAATTCAGGATCCTTTTCTGACAAGAACACTTAAGAAAATAGGCAGAGATGGGACATTTCTTAAACTGAAAGAGGCCATTCACAACAAACCAACAGCCAAGATCATACTGAATGGAGTAAAGCAGAAAACATTCCTACTTAGAGCTGAAACCAGAAAATGATGTCCACTATCACCACGGCTATTCAGCACAATGCTGAAAGTTCTAGCCAATGCAATCAGGCAAGAGGATATCAAGTGTATTCAAATAGAGACAGAGGAGGTCAAACTCCCATTCTTCGCAGATGGTATGATCTTACACTTAGGCAACCCCAGGGACTGAATCACAAGTCTCCTGGAAGTGATGAAGAGAATACAGTGATGTCTCAGGATACAAAATCATTCTACACAAACTGGTAGCCTTCATATATGTGATAGTAGTCAGGTTGAGAATCAAATCAAAGACACACACAATACCTTTCAAAGTAGCTTCAAAGAAAATAAAATACCTGGAAATATACATAACAAAAGATGTGAAGGATCTCTACAGAAAGAGCTATCAACCCTGAGAAAAGAAATAGTAGAAGACATTAACAAATTGAAGAACATACCACGTTCATGGCGGGGAGAAATCAACATTGTTAAAATGTCCATACTACCCAAAGCAATCTACAGATTTAATGCAATCCCCATCAAAGCACCAATGTCATACTTTGAAGACATTGGAAAAATAGTACTTTATTTCATACGGAACCAGAAAAAAACCCAAATAGCCGATGCAATTCTAAGAAACAAAAAACAAATCTGGGAGCTTCACATTACCAGATCACAGATTATATTACAATTCTACAGTAATCAGAACAGCATGGTACTGACACAAAAATAGAAATACAGACCTATAGAATAGAACAGAGAACCTAGAGAAGAAACCAGGCACATCATGCCATCTGATCTTTGATAACCCAAACAAAAGCATATACTGTGGGGGGCAAGAATCTCTATTTAATAAATGGTGCTGAGAGAAGTGGTTAGCCAAATATAGAAGACTGAAACTGAACCTACACCACTCACCACTTACAAAAATTGAGTCTTGCTGGGTAAAAGGTTTGTATTAGGTTGCAATCCCACCAGGAGTGAAAAGGTATTGCCTTCTCTCCACATCCACACCAGCATCTGCAACTTTGGGATTTTGTGATGTGAGCTATTCCCACTGGAGTTAGGTAATATCTCAAGGTGGTTTTGATTTTCATTTCTCTGATTATTGGGAATAATGAGCATTTATTCATGTGTTTGTTCATGTCATGTGACATTTGTGCTGGAATGTTCATTGCAGCTCAGTTCACAATTGCCAAGATGTGGCAGCAACTCAAATGGCCGTCAACTCATGAATGTATTAATAAGCTGTAGCATCTGTATGCCATGGAATAATACTCAGCCATAAAAAAAGACGGAGACTTTACATCTTTTGTATTAACCTGGATGGAGTTGAAGAACATTCTTCTTAGTAAAGTATCACAAAAATGGAAAAGCAAGTATCCAATATATACAATACTAATATGAAACCAATAGCTATATGCCCACACAAAAGAAGAATATAATTAAATTTAAGTTGAGGGAGGAGTGTGGAGGTGGAAAAGGGGAGAGGGAAGAAAGGAGGGGATTTGGTAAGTCCTCATCTAATGGGCACAATGTAAGGATATACAGGACATCCCCTGGGTGAAGGGCTCAACTACAACTTGAACTTGACCTAACAAATGCAAACAGTATAATCCAATCATTTTACCCTCATATTAATCTGAAATAAAAAATATTAATAAAGATGGATTTCTAATTGGTAGAGTCTCAATTTAAATCTGAAAAACATAGGAGCCAACTGAAGGAGTTTTCAAGGCATTGTCTGTACATGAGTGACCCACTGGCCCTTTTCTTGTTTCTATGAGCCTCCTTTTTCCATGGAGAGAGAGCCATCTGTACGACTACCTTATCCCAGGCTTTGCGGCCTGCTATATAAATATGTATATAAAAGAAAAATGGAGATCATTCTACAAAGACTTTAAAGTCTTAACCTTTAAATTTCAAGAGAAAGAAAGCATTGCCCATTCTCGTTTTGAATATTTTACTGTTCATTGTTCCAGCAGAGCTAATAACAATAATAGCAAAAACTTCTATTCATCAATCACAATTTATCAGGCATTGCACTGAGATGTTTACATACATGTCAGTTTAAAATTGTCACAATTAGCCTATGTGATCGATTCTGTGAGTCCTATTTTATAGCCGAGTAAACTGTGGTCATGTAGGCAATACCTTGGGAGGAAATTTTAAAAATTTGAGCATAATTCTTAGAAACTATGCTTTAGATATGATATAATGTGAGTCCTTCTCTGACCTTTAGCTTTAGTGCTGAACCCAAATCTCTGTCTTGATAAAAATGTTGATGATAATGATAATAGTAATTTTAATTTATTGAAGCCCTGGTAGTCACCATTTGTTTTGCATTTATTTAACCACATGATGGCACCAGGATTAAAACTCAAGGCAATCTGTACCAGAGTGTTAGATTTTTTGATGGCAGCAGGGACATAGACTGAAATTTAATCTTGCTTTCTCCAGTTTTCATAGTAACTATGGCCTTGCCTGGGGACTCTAGGCATATGATTGGCTGCAGGCTTCTTTCCTGATCTCTGCTGCTTCTTTTCCAGTTGTGAATCTTAGCCTACCTTTTCCCCCAGATCTGTTATGGCAGATCTTTTGATGCCATTCACCGCCTGTCAGAAGAGTTTCCTATTACCATGTTCCTGCCTATGGCACCTGACTACTACCTTCTGTCACCTGTTTTCATGCTCCCCTACTTCTTGGTCCCCCCTCTCCTATAAATGTGGACCTATCCACAAGCACTGGCCCACCTTCATTTTGGGGGTCAAAGCCTCAACTTCTCTGGCTTAGCCATAGCTTTAAAACTATGAAAGCCCATTCTAAAGAATAAGAGGAAGCCTTGGTCTCTATGATACATTTGTCAATAACAGTGAAGACTCTTCCAAATTCCCAAAGTACTTGATATTTATCCCTCTTGAGGCACATAACAATTTCTATCATATACACAAGTATAAGTAAAGTACACAAGTGTGTAAAGTACATACACATCTTATACATTGAATCTCTCCATTCAGACTACATGCTCCATGAGGATCAGAACTGCTGGGAGGGTTATGTTAATCAGGTTGATGAAAATAGTTAAGATTGTATTTGAAGCCAGCATATTGTACCCCTTGATTACACTATTGTACACAGCTATGATTTAATGATAAAGATAATAAAATATATATATATAAACATATTTAAGGTGCTCAAAGAAATAGCAAAGTGAGGAATAATTGGTTATCTAAATATGTAACATCCTCAATGACTCATATAATCTTCAAGTACTCAATTCATAAACATTTACAATTTGTTGAGGTGAAGCATTTTTCTCACATATAAAATATTATTAATGAAAATTAGGTGATATTTTATTACATTAAAATTAATTTTTAAAATAATTCACAAAGAATCATTAAGAGAAGAGCATATCTTATGCTGAAGATTGATATTATGTGATATATGAATGTGTTTTCCTAAGACTTGTAAAATCTTGGACTCTATAAATTCACACTGAGTCAAACTGGGAAATATAGTCTATTAAAAGTGTTTATCCTATATTGAAAATATTCAAGATTCAATATTAGCAGTGAATGAGTATTGAAATTCAAGTAAAATATGAATCAAACCCTACTGAGAGTAATCAAGTACACAATAATCATGGAGATATTCACTGATATGTGTGCAACAGTATTGATCTGTTTTACCTGAGTCATTTATCTGGGACAAAAAGAAATTCTACCATTATATCCATGAAGTTAATCAAACACAGTTGCCTGCCACATACTGACAATATTTTTAATTTCCAGTTGATTATAAATAAAAAATGGCCCTCCCTGCCACTATCTCCGTAAGTGGGCTTATTTTCCTAACCATAATCACCTGAAGTCTTTGTAATATAAAGGCCCAATTTTCTGCCCTCGTTTTCATAAAGATTTTTATAGCAGGCACAATACACTCCAGTGGGTAAGTAATGTGCCATAACCTTGGCGCATGCAAAGACTATTTAATTAATTACGAAGAAAAACCTTTTTTTAAGGCCATCTCTTTTCCACAGCCTGTTCACAGAAATGGCCATAGATATCCATTTAAAATTATTTGGGTGCACATAAAATTATCTTAAACATTGGTATCTAATTTTATACACACAGAGTTTTAAAAGAAAATGTTGGCAACTGCTGAGGAGACACCTGTGCCTTGGTGTCTCCTTCACTTTACACTTAGGACTAAATGTGGAACCCCTATTTCCTATGCCTAGGTCAATTTCTTGTGAAGTTCCTAGGCCTCAATTCCATGAATGGACTGTATCCATTCATTGACACATTCGTTCACCTTGCCCCCAGCGGAAGGGACTGTATTCATTCG